>CANXYI010661542.1:0-13657 GCA_948208565.1 Hura crepitans
CTATGGTTTTATGGATGTCTCTTCATGGTACCATCAAATAGCTATGCTAGAATTAGACCAAGAAAAAACAAGTTTTGTAACAGATAAAGGGTTGTTCTGTTACAAAATCATACCCTTAATATTTAAGAATGCCAGAGCAACTTATCAAAGGTTAGCTAACAAAATGTTTAAAGAAGAAATTGGCCAAATGATAGAAGCATGTTAAAAGCCCATATAAAGCAAGTCATGCAGTTGATCTACAAAAGGTTGTGCAAATTATAAACCCTGAAAAATGCATATTCAGGGAAAGTCGAGAAAATTATTAAAATTCATGCTAAGTCAAAGACGAATTAAGGAAAACCTTGACAAAGTGTAGGCTATTCTAGACATGCACCCACTAAGAAGTATTAATGAGGTGAAAAAATTAAATGGAAGAATAATGGCTTTAGGAAAGTTGATCCCATGCTTAGCTAAAAGATGCCTCCCATTTCTCAAAAAGCTAAGAAGAATAGGAAATTTTGAATGGGATGAATAATGCCAAAGTGCATTTAAAAAGTTAAAAGTATTCATGTGTAGTCCTTAGCTCCAAAGCTAATCAATTCAAGGAGAAAGTTATACTTTATCTTTCCACTTCAGGTGAAGCAATTGCAATAGTGCTTCTTAGAGAAGAGTCAAAGCAATAGAAGTCAGTGTACTATACAAGTTAACTCTTGTGAGGAAAAGAGATCCATATCATCATAATTGAACAATTGTTGTAAGCACTTATAATGAGTTTAAATAAATTAAGGCATTATTTTAAAGCACACATAATAATACTCCAGATGGACTATCCATTGCAAAAAAGCAAAAACTCGACTTAAAGGGTAAAATAGCATAATGGGCAATGAAGCTCTAATGTTACAATGTACAATTTGAATCTAGAACAACCATGAAAGCTTAAATTCTCACAGACTTTCTCATTGAATTCACTAGAAATAACTAGATCCTGAGAATGGTAAAAAAGATCATTAAATAAGAATTATATATGGATAGAGTAGTAACAGATCAAAAGGTTAGAGTAGGAATTGTATTAAAAGGGCCACTTAACATCAAAATCAAATATGCAATGAATATGTCCTTTAAAATATCTAACAATATGGTAGAATATAAATCATTCATCCTTAGCTTAAAGTTAGCCAAATAGCTCTAACTGAAAGAACTCATAACTAAAAATGACTCATAATTAGTGGCCAATCAAATAAACAGAAATTTCAAAGCTAAGGAACAAAACATGGCGTTATATTTAACAAAAGCCAAACCGAGCTAGATATGCATATCATGGAAAATTCAACAGATCCCAAGAGATGAGAGTGACGAAGTAGATAAGTTGGCTAAAATAGAGACTATATGTACAAGAAGGGAATTGATCAAAGAAAGTCATAGCTAAGTGATAAAATAATTGGAGATACTTTAGACATTAAGATAATTTGGTTGGATATAAGGAATTAAATAATATTTAAAACATGGAGAACTTCTAAATTATGAAAATGAAGCATAATATTCAATTATAGATGGGCAATTATATAAAAGTGCCAAAATGCTTTTGTGGTAAAGTGTATAATAGAAAAAAAGAATTACATCATACGAGAAATGCATAAAGTTATTTGCAGAGTCCATATAGGTGCCTAATTAGTTGAAAGGAAAATATTGCTATGAAGCTATTATTGGCCCATAATGAATAAAGACACATAAGATATAATTCAAAAGTGCCCATAGCGTCAAATTCTTAAGAAAGTTATGAGAAAACCGTCAGCGCTACAATAACCTATTGGAATAAGCTGGCCATTTAAATAATGGATTATGGATATTTTAGGATTTTTTTAGCAGCAAAGGGGGAAAGGAGATTCTTGATAGTAGCAATTGATCACTTTACAAAATGGGTGGAAGTAGAGCTAGTAGCAATAATTACTATTAAAAAAAATTAGAGATTTTACTCAAAGAGAAATTATATGTAGATTCGGACTGTCTAAAATAATTATTGCAAATAATGGCAAATAATTTAATTCAGTAATCAAGAATTCTACAACAACTTTAAAATTCAGTTAAGATTTACTTCATTGGCTCATCCTAAAACAAATGGAATGACAGAAGTAACTAACAGATCAATTTTAGAAGGATTAAAAAAGATACTAGGAGAATAAAAAAGAAATTAGGTCGAAGAATTGCCTAGTGTTATTTGAGCCTATAGGATAATAGCTCAAAAGGTAACAAAAGAGACACCGTTTTCCTTAACATGTGGGTCACAAGTAGTAATACCAATGGAAATTGGACTACCTTCATATAGAATAGAGACGTTTAGTGAAGAAACTAACATGGAAGAGCATAATCTAGATTTGGACATGATAGAGGAAAAAAGAGAGATAGCCATGGTTTAGATCAATGCCTCCAAATAGAAAATCTCCAGATACTACAACACAAAAGTTAAGGGAAGACAATTTTAAATATAGGATTTGGTACTTAAAAAGGTAGAAATCAACCAAGTCAGTGTAGGAGTGTGCAAGCTAATGCCTAATTGGGAAGGGCCTTACATAGTATCACAAATATTTAGGCTAGCAACGTACAAGTTAAAAACTGTTCAAGAGAAAAAGTTCTAAGAACTTGGAATATTGAAAACCTTAAAAAGTATTTTATGTAAAGTACTAATTCCATAATACATAAGCCAATAGGGCCTAATGTTGATAAGAAAAAATCATTATTAAAGGCATAATATGCTAAAAAGTATTTGTTAATTAATAGATCGTTTAGTCAAATATTATTAAATATTGTGTCAATTCATTTCAAAATTATCAAATTATTTTATTTTTTAAGTACAAGTTCCATAAACTTGGAATAAAATTATTAAAAAGTTCCATTGACTTGGCATAAAATTATTAAAACCACTCTTTAAAATCATAAAAAAAAATATATGATAAAAGAGTTAGGATTTGAACAAATGCTCGACTAAGCATATAAAGGCATAAATGAAAATAGCCTAATTATTCTTATAGGCATAGGGTGCCTAAAGGAGATTTTACATAGAGTTTCATAGACACAAAAACATTAAAAGCACATAAGGTTCAAAGCACTATTACAAGTATGAATCAAACTTAGAGACTTAGTATAAAACAAAACGCATATAAAAGAGCTGATTAAATTAATTAATATGGTTTGAGACTAAATTTTGGGTGAAATTAAATCTCAAATTTGGCAAATAAAGTCATTTTTTAAAACTCAAACCACTCGAATGAAAAGTAATAGTTTGGTCGAAAGGAAAAATATGTGACAAACACATAGTACTTAAAAATTGGGTAATACTAAAAATGGCAAATAAAGTTTAAAAAAGCAAAGAATTAAATCTTAAATTAACTTGGTATACAAAACAAGGACAAGTCAATACCAATTTGGCGTAAGAAAAATAAAATAGTGCCAAGTAATTAACACAAAATTCTTTATACCTAGATATATTTACATATACAAAAGAAAGTGAAGTAAAAAAAAAACTAAGGTTCATTATCGATTTTTTGAGCCTTCGAACTAGTAAGATAAGGAGGGTCGCCTATATCTTTATCAGGTAGCTTTAAGTCTTTAACCTAAGAGAAATCTATCTTTAGGTACTTCTTTTTAATCTCTAGTTGGATGTAGAACTGCATGCTATTAATAGCTCTACCAAGCTCATTGATCACTTCCTTTTTTGTAGCCTCTAAATTGAAGGAACGCTTGGCCTCTAAATCACCAAACCTCTTCTTCTACATTAAAAGCTTTTCTATATAGCTCTTAATGTTGACCTCCAGTTCAGCCTACCTCTTTTCCATTTCTTTAATATGGAGGGCCTGAGAAGAAGTAAGTTGCTTAGCCTTACCCAACTATTGAACTTTAGTTTAAAGTTCTTGGGTTTTGGCCTATAATGTTTTTCAATCTAATTTAGAGGTATTAACATGTTTTCAAACAATTTCCTTAAGGAGGTAGCTAATTGGATGCCATATATATAAGGAATATTAAGTTATTTAAGGAAATAAATTTAAAATAAAAAAAATAAGAAATGATATAGAATGAAGGAAGTAGAAAATACTTCTAAAACATGGTTGGTGCATAGAGATGTAAGTTCTTCAAGATATTGCATATGGCATATCTTTCCTAATTAGCAACCAAATTTACCAAACAGTAGAAGTATTCTAAAAATTGATGGAAATCTAACAGAGGCTTTCTTTCCTAGTTACTTTTCTAATGCCTCTTTTATATCAGGCAATCTATTATAGATTGGTCCTTAAAAGCTTGAATATTAGTAATATCCATTATATGAGCTGTAATGCGAGCAACAACAGGTGGTTCAATATCAGTTATCACTTTAGCCTCAATGTCGATTAAGACATCATCAAAAAGATTCTCTTTATAAGTGTGCACCATTATAGTATACTTCTTCTTTCTTATCTCAGCCTTTGGTTTTTGGGCCATATCCCTCAATTCCTCTAGCTTAATGGTCTTCATATCTTTAATACATGGAACAAATGGAAAATATCGGAAGAAATAAGTATGCTCAAAAATAAATAATAATCTAAAAACTCACTTGAGATTGCTAGAGGAGTCTGGCCCCTAAAAAGGTAAAATTAAGAAAGTACAAGCTCTATGGAAAATAAATACTTCGAACAAATGGAAAATATTAAAAGAAGTAAGTATACTTAAAAAATAAATAATCTAAAAACTCACTTGAGATTACAAGAGGAGTCTGGCCCCTAAGAGGGTAAAATTAAGAAAGTGCAAGCTCTATAAAAAAAATAAATAATTTTTCATGCTACCTAATAAGGTATCATGATTGGGTTTCATGTGGGCATATTAACATGCATAATCCTTTACATGAATAACCCTCTCTATTCAATGAAGGTGAAAGTCTCCTCATCTTTTTTTAGCTCTAAAAAATAGGAATTTCTCTTTCTATCCTTTAATGGAGGTACTTAAGTCAAGTAAGGATCGGTTAGTCTTATCTTTGAAATTTACAAAAGATTTATCTACCTTATAAGACAAGTAGTAAAAGCCACTAAATAGCTCTAAGGAAGGTTAGATTTGAAGTTAGGCATAAATGGCTGGAAAACATGATAACATGGTCCAGCTGTTAGATGTAACTAGTTTAAAGAAAAGTTATATGATTTTATGATGGTTTCATGAAAAGGATAAAAATGAAGCCTTAAGTCATATTCAAAGCATGATTCAGCTAAATCTATGAAATTATTAAAAGAACCATTAGTTAATAATAAAATCAAAGATGGATTGATAATGATAAAATTGTAGGGATGCCATATAAACTCTTAGATTAAGCTAAAAAGTCAATGACAAATTGAAAATGGATAACTATAAAAAAAGGTAATCAAGAAGATAATCAGGGGTTAAAAGTTTGTGGTTTTTTAAGAATTAGAGTTTTAGATCAAATCTCAAAAGATTGAGTAAATTTAGAGAATCTTGATGAAGATTTTGATAACCTATTACTTAAGGATTCAATAATGATAGGTTGTTTGCTTAAAGAGGCCATTGATATGGTTTCAACTTAAAAGTTGAGTATGAAATGAACTTACTTGGTGGAACGGAAGAGGAATTATAAGAAAATGTAAAGGGATGCTTAAAAAAAGAAGAAAATGAGCTTTTATAGGTTGAAAATGAGTTACAACGGCTATAAAAAAGTTAAAAGGTCTCCTTGAAATACCCAAGATGGCAACGATCTATAATAAATGAGTTAAGAATTGCCTATCAATAACCTATCTTTCGATCAGCCAAGCGAGGGCAAAAAATGATAAGATAAAAAATTGAGACCTACTTATAATAGGATTTCTAGTCAAATAAGCAGTAGGAAAAATAAATAATAAATACATCAATAATTAAGGGAGCTAATATCCTGAATGGACAAGAACGATAAGTCCTACAAGGGTTAAAATACTTACCATGTTAATAGGTATAAAAACCTATATAAAGGGTAAAATTCCACATTGTCAAGTATGCAAATCCAAACCGATTGTTCAGAGTCACTACTCTCAATAATCACTAGACTAACTTAAGTATCGGAGTGCTAATCCTAAAAAAATTATGGATGGTTCTCATTTGTCTTGCAAGTTAATCGCAACTATTTGTTCAACTAATGTCTAGTAGCCCGAATAAACCACCGTCCTTGAAATTTTTACAATAATTCAAGTATTATCACTTATAACATATATATTCTTATAAAAAAATTATACATGCATAATAGTGTGTGTGTGTGTGTGTGTATATATTAAAATTACACAAGCTATAATAAATTTTGAATGATATTTAAATTAGATAAGTCCATCATGATTATTTAAACATATTTAAATAGTTTGTATTACAATATTTAAATAATTCACAATTCATCAAATAATAGTTAAAAGAAAGAAGAAAAAAGTATATTTATAAGGAGTAGAAAGAGAGTCGATGTGTAATAAAAATGAAAGAGTTGAATTAGACATTATAGAATAATTATAAAGGTAAATGAGAAAAAAGGGCTTTTTGTTAAAATATTGTTATTTTATCAATTAATTAGAAATTAAGAAGCTGATAAAAATTAATTTGAAATTTAGGGAGGCTAAACCCAAAGGCATAAGATGTAGGGTCAAAGCAAAAAGAAACTCGAAGCTCAATCATTAGAGGACAGCTGAGGTGGGTGTAGAGTTGTCTGGTTGACTCTACCATTGAGAGGTCCAACCTGAAGCCAAAGTTGATAGCTAGAGGCTCAAGTGAATCTCTAATAATGGCAGAGTGCCGTGTTAGCGAACCCGAAGACATGGTCATTGAAAAAAGCATTAAATTAGGCCCAACCAACCCCATATATCCTAAGGCCTCTATAAAAAAAACTTCCTCACCCAGTAGATCAGAGAATTTTTACTTTTGCCAGTTAAGGTATTAAAAAAATTCTTTCTTTTATTTTTTTTGTATTTGTTCAGATTAAAAAAATCTATTTTAATTTCTTTTATTATATCATTTCCTTCTCATCTCTATGTATATAATTTCTTTTAAAATAATTTTCTTCTTCCCTTTATATAATTTTTTTGCACATTCTTTTCTTTTAGTTAAAATTCGAAAAAAAATTTAATTTTTTATTGTATATAAATTATTCTTTGCAAAATTTTAAGTTTGTATTTTTTTTGGTAGGTGAAAAGATTTGGTTGAAGAAAAAAAGTAAACGTGTGTTGTATTTTTTACATATTATTTGACATAAAAATTTTAATTTTAGGTGGATATAAAATACATTTATATTTATTAAGTTTATTGAGATTTTAATTCAATTTATATAACTTTTTTTATAAGAGAAGAGTGTGGCTGAGAAGAAATATCAAAGGTAAGTTGAATTTTTTTAAATAATTTTAATTTTATTAATTTATTCATGTTAAATAATTGTATATATAGATAATTATAATTTTTTATATATTCATGGTAAATATTTTTATGTTAATTCTTATTGAGTGCATGAATTTCTTTTGAGTCGTGTACTTTTTTAGTTTTATTAAGCATAAAATTATGTGTGTTGTTGAGTTATGTATTTTTTAAATATGTATGCATATGTAAACAAGTAGTTGGAAAAATGTGTATATTTTTATGAATGAATGTGACATTTGAGTTAATTGAAATTTTTGAATCATTTTTAAGCAAAATAATTATGTGAGGTTTTTTTTAAAAAAAATTATGAATATATATTACTTATTTAAAATATGTATGAATGTTGTATAATTTTATATTTTTTAACATGATTGTAATTTTAATTTGTAAGAATCGAGAAATATTTGTATTATTTATTTAACATATATGCATGACAATAATAAATTAATTATATGTTGGAAAAATATGCATGTTTTATATGTTTAGTGGAAAAATAAAATGATTTTTTAGAAAATTAGTTATATTAATTTATTTAAATATTATGAATGTCTTTTTTTAAAAAAAATATATGTATGCAGATTATGTGATTTTATATTTTTGTTGACATAGTTGTATAATTAATTTATAATGATTGACAAATTTTTATACTAATTATTTAATGTGTTTGCAGGTGGATAAAAAATTAGTTATTTTGTAGGGAAATTGAGAATGTTATTTTTAGGAAAATTGATTATATGAATTTTATTTAAATTCCATGAATGTCTATTATTTACTTTAGAAATATATGCATTTTATGTAATTTAGATTTGAACATAATTGTATGTTTCGTATGTAAGAATTAAGAAATTTAAATATTAATTTTTTTATTAGTTATGAATGTGAAAAACTATTACTTATATATGGAAAAAATATTTATATTTTTTAAGAAAATTTATTTTTATGTTGATTGATTTTTTTAGATAATTTTTTCAGGAAATTAATTATAAGATATAGTTATATGATATATGAAATTTTTAAATAATTTTTTAAAGAAATTAATTTTTTTATTTAAGATAGTCATATTTTTAGTTTGTAAGAAATGAAACATTTTTATATTAATTAAATTAACGTGTACGTATGTGAATAAAATTGTGTATGTAATATTAATTGGGAAATATGTATATTTATTTTTTTAAGAAAATTTATTTGTGAATATTTTATTAATTAAATAAATTTGCAAAAAGTTATATATGTTTTGAAATTAATACATCATATTAATTTACTTAAAAAGTAATTATATAATATAATATTTTTAGAAATAAAGAACAAAATTTTGATATTTTAATAATAATTAGTGTTTTAATCAATTTTTTTATATAAATAACCAATATAAAGTGTAAGTTTTAATAATATGATTTTTTGTATTTTTATAGATGATCCTACTTTCAAAACACTGCAAAAAACCATTTTCAGATAAAGAGGGAGGAGGATGACTGAAAAATGTGCAAAGACATTAATAAATTAAGGATTATGTACAATGAAAAAACTATTTCGAAGCATATGATAGAAATTAATAAAAACTAACAAAATATGACAATGCACTGAATACAAAAAAGTATATATACTATTAATGATAGTGCCTTTGTGTTATTTTAAAGAAATGATGAAAATGAAAAAATGAAGGTATTTGGAGATATAATGATATAGTTTTGAAATTTAATAAAAATGTTGTACAAGTAGGGGTGAGCATGGTTCGGTTATAATCACTGAACTGTTTTAGTTTGGTTTTTGATTCAGTTATTTTAGTTATTCGATTTGGTTTTTTAAGTTCGATTAATTGAAATTTTGTAAAACTATGTTGTTTTAGGCTAAAATTTCATGTTTAATGCATTTTTAAACATTTGGTTTGATTTGGTTTACTAAACTTCGTTTTTATATTTTAGTTCTTCATATAAAAGTTTGGTCCGATTACGATTTTAAAATTTTTCAAAGTTCAGTTTTTTTATTATTTCGATTCGATTATAACTAAAAATTGAACCATGCTCTCCCCTATTTACAAGCTAGTAACAACAGTTATAAAAAAAAATAAAAATAAAAGCTACGCTATTCGTAGATGGATCATATATGGATGTTAGTCCAAAAATTTTGTTCTTTAGTCATGTAATTTTAGGAGTTTATGTATTTTCTTTTGCTTTTTTTATTATGAACGTGTTATTGATTATTATGAATGTTATGTTATATTTGGAGTTTATATTTTTGCAAAAATTTATTTTATATGATTTACATTATGCACTTTGTATCGATGTTAATTACATTTTTGTTTGATTTAATTTACATTGAATGTAATTAACCTGAAACAAAATGTAAAGGCTAAACCCTAAAAAATTAATAACCCTTAAACTTTAAATCCATAACCCTTAACCCAAAATCCTAAACCAATAACCCAAACCCATAATCCATAACCCTAAAACCCTAAACTCTAAACCTATAACCCTAAATCCTATAGCCTTAATTTTAAATCCTAAATGCTAAACGTAAACCCTAATATATTAGAATATAATATAATATATAACATGAAAGTTAATATATTACAATTTAATACAATAAATAAAGATAATTTTAATTTATTATAATTTACTCATTATTTTATCTATACAAGTAGTAAGATAAGACATTTTGCAAATTGTGGTTTGATATGCGTCTTTCAATTGCATTTGCTTGTTTTGTAGCCAACCTTAAGATATTGAACCTATATCTCCATTTAAGTATTAAATTATTTTCACATTTTATAAGTATTATTGCTTGCTCATAGTCAGATAAGTCTCTTCTTGGCATCATAAGTGATTTACGGTTTACAAATAGGGCATTTAAATTAGTAAGATCTTGTTTTAATTTATTAGCTTTATCCTGACGATATAATCATTCCCTTCTTACATCTGCATAATATTCATTTCAATTAGAATTTCATGGAATGTAAGTAGAATCCATGTGCCACTCCTATTAGTAGTATGCCCTAAAACACTCATGAAATAGGGTTATTTTTGTACATACATTCATTTATGAATAAAGGCATTCATCATTTATTATAAAGTGATTATGTTAATTTATTTGTCTAAGTAAAATTCTTAAACTATGTGATAAAGTCCTTGGTATAAATATCACAATGTAAAGGAAATCATGAAGAGTATGTGTCTAGACCTAAATTATCCATAGTTATAGTATTAACAAGAAAGGACATTGCTAATATAGATAGACTAGCACATGTTATACTCCTTGACTAGGTCAAGCAGTAGTTCTCACAAGCTGTAAGTATAGTGATACGTAGGGTTAACATGTGGATGTTTGTTTGATAAACAAGTACATTAGAAACCTTGGTATGAGATCTTCACATTGAGATATAATATATGTCAGTGAATGCATCTTATTGGATCAATGGTACAAGTATCCTTAGACTTAAGATCACCAAAGTATCTTAGGTATTAGGTGTTATATTTTGACTCTATTGCTTATGCCCCCACTAGGGGGTGTTCTTAGCAAGGAGATTAGGTATAACATAAGCTATCTAAAGGTAGTTGAGTGATCAATAAAGGATTTACGGCCCAAGATTATTGTGAGGGCTTATCTCACTTCTTCTATGATTCTTTATTTAGGAATCTCTAGCCACAATAGGATGTCTCATGAATGTGATTCATAAAGGGCATTTTGGGAATAAAGATTATAAGTATAAGATTTAATACATTTAGGGCTTAATTAAATAAACTTAGTTAAGCTAGGGTTGACATAGATTCCATATTGAAAAATTGAATGAGATTAAGTATTATGAAAGGAGTTAATTGCACAGTAATTATATATAGAAGGGTTATGGTTAAACCACTGAGCTTTTGACACTTAGGTAGTCATTATACATAGTTAGATGCCAAATTTTGGTTTGTACAAAAGTGATATTATTGATTGAGAATCAATAATGATTCAAAGAAGTTAAAATTGTAGAATCCCAATTCAAGTAGGATTTGATTTTTACTTTGTACTGCCAACGTGCTTCAGAAGCCCAAAATGTCACACATGTTTGAAAGGGATTCAAAGTTATATTTAGTAGAAATATAGTTAAATGGAATGAGATATCATAAGATAAAGAGGAAGATAAATAGGATGTAAAATGCACATAGCATTATTCTATTAGGCTAATAGACTGTGTTTAATTATTAAAAGGCCTAATTGTTAGACAACGTTTTAATCAATTAAAAAGGGAATTTAGACTTGACCCAAAAGTGAAACCCTAAATTATTTAAAGAAGTGTAACCAAAATTTACAATGAGCCTTTAAGAGTGAAAGTTGAGCCAACTCCCTTTCTCCCTCTTTTTGCAATTTTCTTTATTAGCCTCTAAGAAAATTACAACAATTCTTGAATCCTTCTTCTCGTGTGGATACATTTAGAGGTAGTTCGAATTGGATGAGGTAGTTTGAATTGGATTACTATTGTTTGCTACAACATGGTAAGAACAACATGCACATTGGAGAAGAAATCTTCAATTTCAACAAGCTTCTATGTCACTTATCTTTTCAATATAATGTGATCTTCATGGTTTCAAGATATTTATTCCACTATTGTAAATATGATTTGCATGAGTCTCGAAACCAACAACTCCTAGCCATTTACCTGCTACATATGTTTCATAAAGTTGTTGTAAGTAGATAAATAATGTATATGCATGGCTAATATAATTTCTAACGTGTATATTTAATAATGGTTTGACATAAGGAAATATTATAAGTACACAATGAACCGGTATGAGTGGGAATACTAGTACATAAATCCTAACCTATCAATCCTAGTTGTGTTGACAATAAGTAGAAAGCATCGTGTAAATGCTTTGTAGAATAATGTTGTAAGTATAATTTGTAGAAATTTTGTACATTTTATGATATTGTACAAATTTGTATAAAATATGTAAAAATTATTTAGGGAATATGGGATGTGCAATTTGTGAGGAGGTTGACTGTAGATACTTACTACTCTAATATCGACTAGAGAATAATTTCATACCTACAAAATTCAAGATTTTATGATGTCTCATAGATAGAGATGTTACAAGTGGACTGTAAACTTGTGACAACACTAATTGAGAGATGAAGGCCAAAGACACATACATTTTATTTCACTATTGGAGAAGCAACTATAACATTGCAAAATGTGGGAGTAATAATAGGCATTCCAATCATAGGGTGGGTTGTGATAGGAACATCGAACGTAGATTGGCATAATGTTTGTTTGTAACTTATTGGACAGCTTCCTAGACCAGATTATATTAACAGTCAAAAAATTAAGTTAACATAATTCTCAGATAACTTTAAAGAAGTAGTAGAAGGTGTAGCTGGAGGACAAGTTCAACAACATAAATGTGCATGGTTAATGCATTATACGGGGCATTATTATTCCCAATTCAAACCTTTAGCAAGATTTATATAATGTTTTTGCCATTGCTACAAGATTTAAATGTAGTTTCTGAATACAATTAGGGTCATCATGCCTAGCATTTCTATATAGAGAAATGTGTCGTGCTGCTCAATCACAATTGAAAAGCCTTGGTGGTTGCCATCAATTATTGTTATGGGAGATGTTCCATAGTTCACACCCTCTTTGATATAGTCAGTCCAATGTAACTGATCACTTTCGTGTGGGAGCAAGTTAAGTGTCTTGGCTTTTTTTTCACTTCTATAAAATTAATGAATGAAATTAGTATTAATAAATCATTTTCATATATCCATATGGAAAGCTCTTTTAAACTTAAGTAAATTCCACCGTAACCAAATGAATTCATATCACACTAATTTGGACTTTTAGAGGCCAAAACAAGTATACAAACAAATAAGCAAATCAAAATTTTATTTATTTGTCAAATTTAAGTAGAATAAGGTGTGATTATTAAATTATCTACAAATGGTATAAGAGTTGTATAACTTTATACTTCAATAATTACCTTTAATGTGCTTCAATGGACAACATTGTTAGAGGCAGTTGTTCTATTAATTTGCTTTTATATTATAAAGTTCCACCATGTAGATAGATGCTTGCAATAATTTGGGTTCAATCAACTAATTCCTAAACTGCCTCTTTTTAAAGACTAACTTCATTTTATATATATGAGGGGCCACTAACTAGGAATGGCATGTCAAGCATATGATATGGATCGATATGTGAAAAATGAAACATCAACATGTTGTCAATGATCATCCTATTATGGATCTTTTACACCCTCTATCAACCTACATGCAATGGTATATGACAAGAATGCATAGATGGATTACA
>CANXYI010661569.1:0-11381 GCA_948208565.1 Hura crepitans
TACATGAGGCTCCTCGTTTCATGCATTTTGGGAGGAAAATTTTGAGCTTGGAAATTTTATTTATTAATGGCTTAGTGTGGAAAGAAATGTGGTAGAATATGATATCAAGTAATTGACATGCCAACAGGTAAAAGCTAAGCATTAAGATCCTTCTAAATTATTGTATGTTACAGCTATACTAGAGTGATAATAAGAAAAGTTAACCCTAAGTTTTGTGATGGGTTTACTATTGATGAAAGGTAAATGCAATGTTGCATGGATAATTGTTGACAGATGGTCAAAATAGTTTAAGTTACCTAGTTAGGATGGGTTAGTTTTTAAAGAGGTTTGCTAGACTATATGGTAATGAGATCGTTAGATTTCAGAATGTGCTAATGATTGTCATTTAGACAAAGATCTTTGTTTTACTTCTAGATTTTGGAAGAAGCTATAAGCAGCTTTAGGCACCAGACTAGCTTATCACCTAGTTTATCATTCTTTGTCTGATGGACAGTTAGAAAGGGTGATAGAGATATCTAATCATACGTTGTGAGATGGTATTAGTAAGCTTATTATTAACTGATATATATATGTATATATATTCTTAATATAGATTGCCTATGGTAGTAGTGACCAGTTTAGTTCAGAAATGGATCCATATTATGCATCATAGGGTAGACGATACAAGACCCTTCATGTTAGAGCGAGTTTGGAGAAAGAAAGTTTTTAAAGTAGATTTGACTAAAGAGGCTAAACAAAAGTGAAATGAATTAGAAAAATACTAAAAGCAGTGTGGTTAGATAGGAATAATATGTTGACTTGAAGTAGAGAACTACTGAGTATTTAGTTAGAGAAAAAGTATTTTTAAGGGTTTCTCCGAAAAGAAAGGTGTGAAGGCTCAAGAAAAAGGGAAATTGAGTCCCAAGTTTATCAAACCCTACAAGAGTACTGAAAGGGTCGAATCTCTAGCAAACAAGTTTGCACTACCACCTAAGCTACATTAATACATAGTGTTTTTATGTCTCTATGCTTAGAGGGGTACAGATCGGATCTATTACATGTGACTCCGATGATAGCTATCAAAGTAGAGTTAAATATAAGCTATGAGAATGAAAAGGTATAGAGTATGGCTCGTGAAATAAGATAGTTGTAGAGATAAGTCCATACCATTGTTAAAGTGCTATAGAGGTATAAAAAATACAAAGAAAGTTACTTGAAAGCTAGACGAGCAAAAAGGGAGCTTAGTATCCTCTTTTATTTTCTTTAAGTAATTTTGATGACGAAATTTTCTTAAAAGGAGAAGAAATGTAATGCCTATGTTCTGAGGCTTTATGAATAGTGCCCTAGGGTCTAAGAAGTGCACCTAGGGGGTAGGGACACTTGCACTTGGATCGAGGTAGTGACACAGGTCATGAAACTTTAAAGGGCCTTAATTTGATGAAAAGAGCAAAATTTTAAAATTTAGCAAAACCAACAATTCATTTCGGATTGAAAGCTACCCTGCAATGTAATAAAAATTTTATAGGCTAGAATTAACCCGAGATGAACCCGAATAGACTCGAAAATAATAGACCTTGAAGCTCAAAAATTACATTAAGTCTAATGGTGAAAGAATTTTTGGAATTAGAGGTCATTTGCAAATTATTATCATTTTTTAGGTTGGCACACAAATCAAGGTAGTCTAAAAACTATCCTATCGATGGAATTTGGCCACAAAAATTTTGGACCAGGTAAAGGAAATTAAAATATGAATTTTAAAACAAACGGTGTAATTTTCTAAAGTCTAAGTGAATTACCATGAAGTTTTTAAGTTTCCCATAAACTTAAGATGGTTCAAGAAGTTTTGAGATAACCTTAACATGTTAAAATAGGGCCTATATCATGCCAAGTGGCTAAGGAAGTTGGCAAGTGGCAAATATCACATGACATGTGGAAATCCACTTCAATTGAAGAAAGAACTCTTCTCGCTTTCCAGTCGTTGTTGCCAATGCCATAGGGAGAGTAAATTGGCCATAACTTTTTCATCTAGCCACCAAATTAAGAGATTCTAGTTGCTCAATTTTCTCCTATGAGTTAGGCACCACAAAGAGCAAAAAATCAAGAAAAAAGGATTTTTTGTTTGGGAGATAAAAATCATACAAGTTAACTGGTTCAGACAATCTAGTATTCTGACCTAAAGGTGAATCCATGGTTGTTTCTCCTCTATTTCTTAGGATTTTGCTAATTTTTTAATGCTAGATCATGGCTAACATTTTTATGATTATGTGTGTGGGGTGATTATGGCATTTGGGTTGCATTTTGAGGCCCATAAAAGAGGATGGAAGCCATTATTAATGCTAACTAGTGTGCTATTCTTAAGGATTCAAAGGACTCCATCACAAGTAAGTGAACTTCAAGCCTTTTCTTCATGTTTTAGGGTGCCTAAAATGTTGAATACTGACTTAAGGTGGCTGGAATGTTGAGTTTATTAGTGATTTCTTCTTTGGTAGCATTGAATAAGTGAACATTTAGTGCATTAGGGAGTATGTTTCAAAGAGCTTACAAAGTTAGCTAATTTTTCATTGCTAATTTTGATGGATATGGATGCTTTGCTTGGTTATACAATGACTAGAGTGTAAATTCAGAACTTTTTGGTATGTTAGAATGAAGATTTTGGCCATTTTTGTTGGAAATCATTATGAACTTTGCCATTAATGCTTGTACTCGAGGACTATTCTTAATGGATTTTATGGTGATGGTTAGTAACCTATGAGAATTAGCTTGAAATTGGGTATATATGAGTATAGTTGTGTATATAGCGTGTATGTATGGATGATATATATGTGAAATTGGTAAGGAAAACATATGTATGGCCGAATGGTATGTCAAGGTTTGGCATGGGATGGCATATATGTATGTCATGGTACATGATGTGCAATGGTGGGATATGTGGTGTGTGATATGTGAGTCACATTTATTTGGCATGAAATGTAAATAATCAAATATATAAGCATGGAATAATATATGGTAAATAAAGGTAGTGTAATATGTTAATAATTTGGTGTAAAATGGTAAAGAAATGACAAGAAAGAAAAGTACTTGGTTTATTAGTGACCTAAAATTTGTTGAAAAGTGACACATAATTTGAGCACATAGTACAATTGGTTTGATGATAATTTGAGATCATATGTAACCTTGTATGGCATGAAGGATGACTTGAATAGGACTTAAACTTGATTAGAAGTAGTGGTTTAAAAAGTGGCTTGAAATGAAATGTGTAACTTAATATTTCTTTAGGCCCTTAGGGTCAGATTTGGGAGTCTTGTATGAATGGCATTAGTGCCTATGTTTTATCCATGGAATTGGCCTAGATGTGTTTGGCCTTGGTTCTATGAATGAACTTAAAAAGATGTTGAAAACTATGTTAAATTTGGACTTAAAATAGTCCCAAAATTGTATGTTAAAAAGTGATCGAAATGACCCGTAACTGAACCAAAATTGTCAGTGGACAAAAAGTATTAGTTTCTTGAGAACTAATGCTATGTGAAATCATAACATATTAAACCAGAATTTTGGCAATAACAAGACTTAAGATTATTTTGGAATTTTTACCCGATAGAGCCAAAATGTGGCTATACCAGACCAGTTGAAGAATAAACTATGTGAGAAAAATTTTAACTGCCTATTTTTAGAGCATAAATATTTTAAAAATATTTTTGGTTAATAAATGAACTTAAATTAAGCTACTTGGTCTATTAGTTATACACTCACTGGATGGGTTGATCGATTAACTTAGGGTTAGCCTGAATTGGATTTTATAGGAATTTTTAAATTTTGGTATATGTTTATGTAGGAAAAGATAAAGGAAAGGGAAAACAATATTAATTTTGGTGTCTTTAAGTGGTGAATTCACTTTTTAAGGCAAGTGAATGTGTTCTAAACATATGTATGCTCATTTGTATTGTAATGTTTGTATAGAAATGTGAATGTTATGTAAATTGTGGTATAGTTGAATTATTTGATGTTTATTAGCATGTAAATGGCTAAAATGTGTGTATTTGGCATTGAATTAATACGTATGGCATAAAAACTCCTAATGGAAAATGAGTATTAATGGTTTATATATATGATTAGTGTAATAATATGTTAGTACATGAGTAATGTGGTGATGATGTTGAGATATAGTTATAAAATTTACATGTAAATGAAATAAAATGGCATGATACGAAAGTTTAAGTTATAAGATCTAGAATAGCCAAAAATGGTAACTTAAAGAATTAGCAAGGAAATGGTTATATAAGAATGTAATTAAGCTAACAACAAAAAAGAAATTAGTTTAAGGAAAATGATCATGAAAAATGAGATTTAAAAGTGTGAGAAGTGAACATAACACATAAAATTTTGTTATGAGAATTTAGGCCTTAAAAAAGTGCTAAAGTATGCATGAAATGTGCAAGGTTATGAAAATGATTATATAATATAAATGGAATAAAAACTCGATCGAGGACTAAAAGTATAGGCATTTAAGAGTGATTATGTAAAACACTTAGCATTAAATTGAGATAAAGAATTAACATAAAAAGAGTTCAAATAAAATAAAATGACCTTTGGCTAAACAAAAAATAAAAAAATAGATAGATGGCCTATATAGTTAGACACCCACTAGATGGCTTGATTGTTCAACTAGGATTAAAGCAACAGCTAGGTTTGATTGGATAGATCAATACCATTTTTTATCAAAAGTATCAGCTACAGTTAAGGTCCATTTTACTCCACTACACGCTAATAAAAGAATTATATAGGTGTAGCTATAGTTAAGGTCCAAAATGTAGACCACTGCACACCCAGGATTCTGTTATCTAGTGTTTTAGGTGTAGTCTATGAATATGTGCCTATTAAAGAAATTAATTATTAATTATTAGTTAATGGTCATAATAATCTTAAATGAATGTAAAACACTGTGTTGATACACTATTGTAAAATTTCTAGTGCATATGATAATTTAATTGTGGAAATAGAGTTATTAATTACTATGTATTGCTATAATTACTATAATAGATGATTGCATGAATGAATGTGAAAACATGTATATGTTTACCTTATATTTACCACTAAGTTTTACTCAGTGTGTTGGTTTTTTTGATGCGCAGGTCAAAGTTAGGGTCATACAAGAAGTTGAGCCTCGATAGCTAAAGTGTCTAAATCATTGGGTATTTTACTTTTGTTTTAGTTTTTTGACTATATAGGAATGTACTCATATGTATAGATAGAGTTATGGAGTTGTAAATAGTTTTGTTGTTTATAAATGAATGTAAAGCTTTAAATGATGAATGTAAACTAATGAAATGAAAGTTATGAATGAGAATGCATGAATGATAAGGAAAATAAGTCTGAGACCCTAAGTTTAAGTGTTGTTGATTTTATCTTTCTTGCATGTGTTATGTTGATGGGATGAGTTAGAGGACCAGAGGGTCTAGGAGTTAGAGAATAAGCGTATGATATTTTAATGTGCTTTCTATGCAAGAATTTTTTTTTTATTTTTACCTAAATAGTTTTATGCTATATGATTTTTCTATAAAATCCTTTATAAAAAAAATGAATGATTTCTAAATGTATTTTGTATGCTAGGACATGAAAAATAAAAAAAAAAGTGTGAAAATGGAAAAACTTTAGAAGCAAAGTAAGTTAAAGTATAAATGTATAAAAGTTAAACAAATAAATCCTTAGAGTAATCCGAGGATGGGTAACCTTAGGGAGAGGTTCATGCCCTTATCTATTTTCTCATGGAATCGAGTAAGGGTGTGATAAGTTTTGGTATCAAAGCCTAGGTTTAGGCATTTCTAGGTAGGTGATGTGTGAGTACATGTCTAGAGAGTCAATGCCTATGCTAGCTACTATTTATATGGCTTATAGAGTTTTCTCTTATAGATATATGATGAGAGAATTGACCCCACCCAATTAGGGGAAGGAGGCAGCGAGCCTTGCTCCTATGACAGTGCAAAAGGTAGAAACTAGTGCTGGTACACCCATACTAAGTGATGCTACACAGGCACTTGGAAAGATTCCACTAGTCATGGTTAATAGATTGTGGATTTGTTAAGGCAGATGACAACAGTAGTAGGTCAACCACCTCTACCACCACTAGCTCCAATACAACCAGAGGCACCCTAGAATACTTACATAGAAAGATTAAAGAAAATAGGAGCCATAGACTTTAAGGGGACAACAAATAGTGACATAGGAAAGGCAGAGTTATGGTTAGAGAAATCAATCAAAATATTTGAGCAACTAAAGTGTACACCAGCCGAGAACCTAAAATGTGCTGCCTACTTGTTGTAAGCTGATGCACACTATTGGTAGGAGAAAGTAAAGAGGATAAAGCCAGTTAAAGAAGTAACATGGGATTTCTTTCTTTAAGAATTCTATAAAAGGTACATCACAGAGACATACTTTAACTGAAAAAGGTAAGAGTTCATAGATTTGAAGTAAGAGAATAGAACTATTTTAGAGTACGAAAAGGATTCTCAAGGCTCAGTAGATATGCTGAGGAATATATTTTCACTAAAGAAACAATATGTAAGAAATTTGAGAAGGGATTAAATATGGATTTGAGAATGCAGAACGCTAACCCAAAGATCACATATTTCTCCATGCTAGTGTCAACAACCTATGCAATGGAGGAAATGATGAATGAAAGGAGAGAATTCTTTAAGAAGAAGAGAGCTCTAAATGTTGGACAGGGTAGTAGTGCAACTAAAGGAAAGAGATAAAAAGAAAGTCATGGGAACCAGTAGTCACAAAAGATAGACCATACTTTGAGACAAGGCTAGGGTCAGAGGTAAGGCTAAGGTTCATAGAATAGACTAAGACCTTCTAAGCAAGCTTTTAGTGCATTGAGAGCAACAGGCAGAAATTTACTTCCAGAATGTAGGATATGCTAGAAGAGACACCCAGGAGAGTGCTAGTTTTGGAAAAAGACTGAGATATACTTTATATGGTGTTCCAATAATTATTTTAAGAGAGATTGTCTAAAGAGACAAGCTGAGACACAGGCTACTGCACAAGCTACTGGTAGAGGCTAGAAGGATTATATAGATAAGGGAATTGGGAGTCAGAGAGCTAGGACAGAGACATAAGCACTAACTCACCAGTATATGATTAGAGCTCGAGATAAGGCAAAGGAGTCTGATGTCATCACCAGTACATTTTCTCTTTTTAATTTTAATTTATTGGCTTTTGATAGATCCTAGTTCTACATATTCGTACATATGCATAGCACAAGCACTTGATAGAGGTCTAGAGCCTGAGCCTATAGACATAGATATTCTAGTCACCAATCTAATTAGATAGAGTGTGATAGTGAACCGAGTTTATAGGTGTTGTCCTTTGATGATCTAAGATAGGGTATGCTTAGTCGACTTGATTGAACTTCCATTTTATGAGCTCAATGTGATCTTAGGGATAGATTGGCTTTTTGAGCATTGAGCAATGGTTGATTGTGAAAAGAAAAAGCTCACACTTTAGACTACTAAAGGAAATGAAGTTATTATCCTTAGTGAGAGTGAGTCTACCCAATCTCATATCAGCCATATCAGCTAGGAGGCTCATCTAGAAATGATGTGAGGCTTTCCTTGCATACATATTGATACTCAAAATGATTCTTCTCTAAAGATTGATCAGATACCTATGGTATCAAAATTTCCTAACATTTTTCTTAAGGATATTCTAGGATTGCCACCACATAGAGAGTTGGAGTTTGAGATTGAGGTGTTTCGTAGTACTGCACTAGTATTAGTTAGTTTGTACCAGATGGCACCTATAAAATTAAAAGAGTTAAAAGTCATGTTATAGGAATTATTAGATAAAGGGTTCATTAGACTGAGTGTTTTGCCATAGGGAGCACCAATTTTATTTGTGAAAAAGAAAGATGGATCACTGAGGTTATACATTGACTACAGGTAGTTGAACAAGGTGATAGTGAAGAACTAGTATGCACTGCCTAGAATTGATGACTTATTTGACTAGCTCAAGAGAGTAAGTGAATTCTTAAAGAATGATTTGAGGTTGGGTTATCACCAATTAAGAATCAAAGACAGTGATGTGCTGAAATGGCAGTCATAATAAGATATGGACACTATGAGTTCTTAGTGATGCCATTTAGGCTCACTAATACACCACAATATTTATGGATTTGATGAACTAAATTTTTAAGCCTTATCTAGATCAGTTTGTTATAGTCTTCATTAATGACATTATGGTGTATTCTAAGAGTAAAGAAGAGTATAAACTGCATTTGAGACATATACTATAGGCCCTAAGAGAAAAATGGCTTTATGCAAAGCTGAGAAAGTGTGATTTTTAGTTGATAGAGGTGTCTTTCTTAAGACACATTGCAACTACAGATGGGATCAGGGTAAAGTGAAAGTAGTGATAGAGTGGAAGCCACTTAGGAATGTAACTGAGATTCGTAATTTTCTAGGTTTGGCTAGATATTATAGAAGATTTGTGAAAGCATTTTCATTAATAGCCACACCACTCATTAGATTGCTTAGAAAATATGTGAAATTTGTTTGGGATGACAAATGCCAGTCGAGTTTTGGTAGACTTAAAGTAATGTTGACTAAAGCACCTATCCTTACACAGCCTGAGCAAGGTAAGGATATTGTAATATATAGTAATGTTTCACACAAGGCACTTGGTTGTGTGTTAATGTAAGAGGGAAAAGTGATTGCTTATGTTTCAAGGCAACTGAAGCCACATGAGAAGAATTACCTAATGCATGATTTAAAATTGGCAGCAGTAGTGTTTGCACTAAAAGTGTGGAGACAATATCTCTATGGCAAGAAGTGTTACATTTACACTGATCATAAGAGTTTAAAGTACCTCCGTACTAGTAAAGAATTAAATTTGAGGTAATAAAGATAGATGGAATTGATAAAGGACTATAACTATTTGATTGACTACCATCTAAGAAGAGCAAAATGTAGTTGCTGATGCACTGAGTAGAAAGTAAATAGCAGCAATGAAATTGATGAATGCTAGAATTGAGTATATTTTAGATGATGCCATCTTGGTAGAGTTACACTTAAAACCTGACTTTAAACAATAAGTAAAAAAGGCATAGAAGCAAGATGAGCAGCTTGTGAAGCTAATGAGTAGGGTTAAAGAGGGGAAGACTGTGGGATTCAAGATCAGAGGAGATGATTATCTGTACTATTAGGACAGACTATGTGTTCCTAATGTGGATGACTTGATAAAGAAGATACTACAAGAAGCACATGATTCTTCATATGCTATGCATCTGAGAAGTATGAAAATGTACTTGGATTTGAGACCTTATTACTGGTGGTCAGGGATTTAGAGAGATGTGGCAGAGTATATATCGAGGTGTCTGACATGTTAAGAAGTTATGGCTAAACATCAAGTTCCCTCTAGATTGTTACATGATATAGCAATACTAGAGTGGAAATTGGAAAAGGCAACCATAGACTTTGTCATGGGTTTACCATTAACTCGAAGTAAATGTGATGTTGTTTAGGTGATAGCTGACAGACTGATGAATATAGCTCACTTCATTCTAGTTAGAATGGATTATTCCTAGATAAGTTAGTATAAATATATATCAATGAGATATTAAAGTTGCATAAAGTGCCAATGAACATCATATTAGACAAAGATCCTAGGTTTACTTCTAGATTTTAGAAAAAGTTGTAAGAGGTATTAGGGACAAGATTGAGTTTCAGCACTACTTTTTATCCACAGACTGATGGACAGTCAGAAAGGGTTATACAGGTGTTAGAAGATATGTTGAGAAGTTGTCCAATTGAATTTAAGGGAAGCTGGGATTAGTATTTGTCACTAGTAGAATTTGCTTACAACAACAGCTATCAAGCTCATTAAGGCATGGCACCATATGAGGTGTTGTATGGTAGACAGTGTAGAACTCTACTTTGTTGGAGTGAAACTAGTGAGAGCAAGATAATGGGAACAGATTTGGTCAGAGATGTAAAAGAGAAATTCAGGATGATAAGAGATAGATTGAAAGCTGCTATAGGTAGATAGAAGTCATATGCTGACTTGAAGAGACGGGATATAGAGGATGAAGTCAGTGATAGAGTTTTCTTGAAAGTATCTCCGTGGAAAAAGATATTACCATTTGGTACAAAAGGAAAATTGAGTATGAGATTCATTAGACCATACAAGATTATAGAGGGTATGGGTCCAGTGGCTTATAGGCTAGCACTGCTGCCAAAACTACAATAGATACATGACGTTTTTCATGTGTCAATGCTAAGGAGATATAAATAAGATTTGACTCATGTGATAGCAGTAAAAGAAGTATAAGTGCAGCAAAATTTGACTTATGAAGAAAAACCAGTGCAGATTCTTACGCGAGAAGTTAAGTAGTTGAGGAACAAGACCATAACATTTGTCAAAGTGTTGTGGAAGCACCGTAAAATAGAAGAGGCTATGTGGGAGAGCAAGGAATAGATACAGGCTCAATATCCATGGCTATTCTCTTTAGGTAATTTCACAGACAAAATTTTCTTAAGAGGGGAAGAAATGTAATGCTTGTGAAACAAAGTTTTATAAACAGTACTTTTCGAGGCACGAACAGTGTACCTTATGGTGTGAGGCACATTAAAGAGGCCAGGAAAGGCAGTACTAGTGAAAATAACTTTGACAAGCTAGAAAATGATGAAAACAAATTAATTAAAAGATTTAGTAGAAGCAATAATTCATAACATACCATAAATAAGTGAATAGTGAGATGAAAAGAATTTGTGTCGAGATATGCCTGAATAGAGCCGAAAATATCATACCTTAAAGGTTAAAAATTCCAATGAGTTCATTTGAGAAGGAATTTTAATATTCGGAGGTCACTTACTATTTATTCGAAATATTTTATTTACGTAAGTGAATAATGACTTGAGAAATAGTATGGAATTTTGACTCGAACTTTTATGAGCTATTAAATGACATAAAATGATGAATTTTGAAATCAAGACCACATTTTTTAGAGGTCTAGAATAAGAGATATTAATTTTTTAAGTTTGATGCAAAAATTGAATTAAATTGAGCACACGAATTGAGAATAAATTAAATGGGCCCAGGTCACTTAAATAAAGTATGAATCAAGTGCATCTAAGCCTATTATGCACACATGAGCCTATCTTCTCCATTTATTCCCAAATTCCTGATGCCATTCTTCATTTACATGACAAACTCGTTTTTCCCCTTTCCTCCTCACTAAATATACCATGTCTTCACTAAAACATGCAATTTAGCACTCAAAAATTACCTCCACACCATAGATAAGCTACTAGAAGTGTAATTTCATAAAAAAAGATGGCTAAATTATGAGAATTTCTCTTATGGTGAATAGTGTCACCATGAATAGTAAGTTATCAAAAATGAATTTT
>CANXYI010661572.1:0-14098 GCA_948208565.1 Hura crepitans
CTAATAGATGTGATATATGAGTTTGGTAGGACATTTTATAGTTGTTAGGATATGGTATGAATTTTACCATGTATTATGGCCTACAAATGGTTAATTTATGAAAATGGTGATTTTTGGCATAAATGTTGCTTAGAGAATAAGATTTTATGTATGTGATGCATCATGCCCATTAAATGGTAGTAAATTGATGTTTTAATAATGCCTCAATAAACGTGCCATAAAATGCATTATCTATGTTTGTAATGTGCATGATGGCATATGAGACATCGTAAATGCATGAATATGACTCTAGATCCAAAATTTGTTTATGTTGCATGTAAACCACAAAAAATACATAAATGTAATATTAAATTCGAATATGGTTTGTGTCCATTATGGACTCGCTATAAATTACTTTTTACAAGTTAAAGTGATTACACCACTAAGTGAAAGCTTAACATATTACTTGTTTGTAATGTGTAGGTCACAGGGTAGTAGATTAGAGCTAAATCTTTTGAAAGCAGGAGACACAAAGATAACCCCTATGTGGGTATTTTTGTAATCTTTTTTGTAATAGTAGTCATGATGTAAATATAATGGTATTATAATTACGTGCTCCAGTGATCCCAGAGGGATTGGTTCTAATATGCATTTTGCAGCAAGGTTTTGTATTAAATTATTTAAATATGGACTTTATTTTTGTTTTCTCACATGTTGTGTGTGATGATTGATAACATGTATGTGAGAATGTTAATTGTGAGAGTTTAAGGATCATTGTGTTGTTAATGTGTTTTTGGAGTGTCAGGAGGACCTATGTGAGTTAGAGATGTATGTTATGATGTACAAAAATGTTGTTAAATAGGTAAAAATTTAGAAAAGTGTCCTCGTATAGCCGTTATGCTACTGGATTTTTGACATGATGACACCAATGTTTACCTCGATTTACATGCCAAAAAGTTTTTCAATGTTTTAGTGCATTTCCAAGTCAAGAAATGTTTTTTTATATAAAAGTTTTAAATTTTAAGTGATTTTAAGATAACAAAACTGGAATCATTTTACGTGCACGAATCCTCCGTTCAGGTCCGATGTAGGAATTAGGCAGAGGGTGTGATAGCCAGGGTTGAATACACTAAAGATGATGTAATCTTAGTGGAGTTACAAGTAAAACCTGACTTTAAGTAGCAAGTGAAGGAAGCACATATAAGAGATGAGCAGCTTATGCAACTGATAAGTAAGGTTAAAAAAGGGAAGGCTATTGAGTTTCAAATTAAGAAGGATGAATGCCTCTATTATGAAGATAGATTATGTCTACCTAAGGTGGATAGATTAAAGGCATAGATACTAGAGGAAGCACATAAAGCTTTATATTTTATGCACCTAGGGAGTACAAAGATGTATCTAGATTTGAAACCTCACTATTAGTGGTTAGGAATAAAGCGAGATGTGGCAAAGTACACTGCTTGATGCTTGACATGTTAGCAAGTGAAATCTAAATGTCAAGTACACTTTATATTGTTACACCCTATAGCAATACCAAAGTGGAAGTGAGAGAAGATTACTATAGACTTTGTCATGGGATTGCCAATGATAAAAAGTAAGTGTGGCATAGTGTAGGTGATAGTGGATGGATTGACTAAGACATCCCACTTTATTTTGGTCAGAATGGATTATTCATTAGACAGGCTAGCATGATTATATATAGATGAGACTATGAGGCTACATGGAGTGCTTATGGCTATAATTTCATATTGGGACCCATATTTTACTCCCAAGTTTTGGAAGAAGTTAGACGATGCTTTGGGTACCCACTTGACCTTTAGTACCAGTTTCCATCCACAGACTAACAGATAGTCAAAATGAGGGATACAAGTACTAGAGGACATGTTACATAGTTTTGTGATTGAGTCTAAAAGAAGTTAGGACTAATATCAATCCATAGCTAAATTTACCTATAATAAGAGTTATCAAGCTAATTCAGGCATGGTCCCGTATAAGGCATTGTATAGTAAATGGTGTAGAACTCCACTCTATTAAAGTTAAGCTAGTGAAAGTAAACTCATGAGATTGGATTTGGTTAGAGATGCTAAAAAAAGGTTAGAGTTATAAGAGACAGGTTAAAAGATACCACAGATCGACAAAAGTTGTATGCTGATTTAAAGAGGAAGGATATTGAATATGAGGTTAGTGATAAGGTGTTCTTGAAAGTATCACCATGGAAGAAGATTCGTAGATTTGGCAAGAAAGGAAAATTGAGCTCGAGGTTCATTGGTCCATACGATATTATAGAGTGTGTAGGACCAATGACATACTGACTAGCATTACCACCAGAATTGTAACAAATATATGATGTATTTTCATGTCTCGATGTTTAGGCAGTATCAATCTGATCATTCACATGTCATACCTATAGAGTGTAATGCCCTTAAATATGAGTTTCTTAAATAGTACCTCCAAGGCATGAATACTATTCTAGGAAATTGGGGCACTATTTAAGGCTAAAAAGGCATATACTATTTATAAAATATTAACAGGTTAGAAAATGAGGAAAATTAATTAATTAAAAATTTTAGCAGAACCAATAAATCATTTTGTATCAAGAACTAATGAATAGTAACCTTAAATGTGTTTTTATTAAGATAGCTCCGAGACGTGCTTGGACAAGCTAAAAATACCATACCTTAAAGCTCAAAAATTCCAATGAGTTCATTAGTGAAGGAATTTTAATTTTCTGAGGTCATTTAATAATTATTCAAAATTTCTCATTTACATGAGTGAATAGTAACCACAGTTGTCATTGGAACTATGAGCCGACATTTTACGGGGCCCTTAATGGGCATTACCAAGAATATTTGGCACTAAAATGATTATTTTTTGAGGTGTAGAAAATTTATTTTGAATTTTTGAAGTTTTAATGAAAATAAAGTGAATATTGGTCGTTCGATCACCACATGTTGCTATTTGAGCCATCCATCCCTTGAATGTAAAACCTCTTACACATGTGGGAGTGTCATATGTGTAAAGAGTTATCTTCCTCCCTCTCACCCAAAGAAAGCCAATGCCACCCACATCATATGCCTCTCACCATTTTTTCTTTATTTCTCTCTCTTCTCTCACCTAATTCCAATAATTTTTATATGGTTCTTGGCTTCCATGCTCCTTAAAAGCCATTCCAAGTGGTAGAATTATGAAATTTTGCTTGGAAAGTGATGTTTTACAAAGGGGTCAATAGCACCAAAATTTGGTGTAAGTGGATTTTTCTCCATTTTTAATTTTGTTTTGGATAGCCTTAATGATTATAAGAAAAGCCATATTGATAGATTTCAAATTGGAGTTATGTAGAATTTTTGAAAATTTTTGTAAGGTATATGTATGTATGTTTTAAGACAAAGAAGAATAAGTGAGGAAGAAAGGCAACTAAGGACATAGAGTGGTGGATGTAATTCATACATGTCATGATGTATATATATGTATGTGGGCTTATGAGTCTATATGGAAGTGGTGGTTTGTGTATCTACATGTATGTTTAATGTGAATTAATCATGTGGGTATGTTGGCCTAATAGAATGAATAGTAGGTGTATGAGTTGTATGGAAGAAGGATAAGTGTATGTGTGTGAACATGACATGGCTGAATGGTATGCATGGTGATGGTATGATGTGTGCATGTGTATTGAGCATGTTAATAATGCAATTGTCTTAGAAATGTAGTGCAAAATATGGTTGCAACATAAATTTGAAGAAAGAAATTTATGTGTAGGACTTTAGTACTTTATGACACAAAATGGGACTTATTATGTTGCATGAATTTGTGTATGGAAATGACCATTTATACTATGAGTAAAATGGCATAATATGATGGAGAAGGAATGTTTAAATTGAATGCAATCATGTAAGAGTGAATAATAATGAGCAATGTCAAGAATGATAGCAATGTATAATTGATACAATGAGCAATGTTATGAGAATTGAGGTATTAGAAATGACAAAATAAATAGGGCTTTTCAAAAAATGACTTGTAACTATGAAATGTGCGTAAGTGCACAAATGACCAAAATGGTGTTGCATGAATGAGGATGTAGTAGTGATAAAGATCTATAATTGTGCAAATAATTAAAAAGTATAACTTGGCCATCAGTTAAACACCCATTAGATGGGTTAATCGATTAACTAGGGAATTAGCAGCTATTAGGGGTCTTAGTCCTCCTAGGGCCATAGCCTACATAATTATAATGGTGAGTGCAACCACCGAGGTTCTAATATTGAGCCCTACACACTCGAGTATTGGGAGGTCCAT
Organism: Hura crepitans; assembly: GCA_948208565.1. Lineage (NCBI taxonomy): Eukaryota > Viridiplantae > Streptophyta > Magnoliopsida > Malpighiales > Euphorbiaceae > Hura > Hura crepitans. Next base: position 4,273 of record CANXYI010661572.1, read on the forward strand.
ATGGGTTGATCCCTGCTACACATCTGATATATTTATGGGTATTAGGAGGTCCTATAGGGCTTATCCTTGCTAACCACTAGAGCTAAGATGACATGATGATTTAGGATATTAGGAAGTCCTAGGGGGTTAATCCCTACTATCCCCTGTAGATGTTGGGTGGTCTATGGGACTGATCCCTACCATCTGTCACTCTAGTATTAGGAGGTTCACATAGATTGATCCCTACCATCGAATAGGGTAGGTATAGCTACTGAGGTCTAAAATATGGTCTACTGCATAATTTATATCCCACTATCTAGTGTCTATAAGAGTGGTCTCTCTAGTATGGGCCTAAAAAAAAGAACATAAATAGACATGACTAGTAGTTACAGTAATAAGTTCATTGCACTTACTATGATAAAAAACAATCTAATGTAATTTGGGAAAATTGGTTAAATTGTAAGGTGCTAATAAATAAATAATAAGACCAACAAATGGATTGATAATACTTTATATAATTAACTCTGTATGCTTATATTATGGTCTCATATCATGATTGTTGCATGACTATATGCATGACATGCACTTATTACATTATTGCCACCACTGAGTTTATACTCAGCGTCTTGGTGTTCAGATGCATAAGTCATAAATAGTAATACCAGTTTAGCCTTGTATTACAGTGCAACACTTCTAATCCCTAGGGTATAATTAGTGCTTTTTGAAACTTGTATAGTTGGCACTCATGTTCAATTATTTTGGATAGGGTCGATGTAAATATTAAATACATACTTTGACCATGTGAGAGCTAAGACCCTATATGTCCTAATATACATAACTTAATGTTTAGATGTATATGTGCTTAATTGTGTAGATTTGAGTATTGTGGGTCTAAGACCCTATGTGTTTGTGATGAAATGGAGGCTCAGAAGTGTCCACATGTTAGAGGATGTGATGATTGTTAAAATAGAAGTGTTTTTAGCAGGTTCAAAATTTTAGATTTTTCCCCAGTAGCTATTATGCTACCTAAATTTCTATAAATTTGATTTCTACCTAGTTAAATGTTTTTACTAATTAATTATAGCCAATATGAGAATGTAAAGCAGTATGAATAAATAAATAACCTAAATATGTCAACAAAAAGAATATGAGTACAGGTGTTAAACGAATAGGGGTTGGGGTAGAGTCAGGATTGGTGACGTACAGGAAATAGCATCCTTTGTTTGGTTCCTTTAGGAAATAGGTAGGGGGTGTTATATTTGGTGGTATCAAAGTGGGTTTAGGCATTCCTAAGCATATTATACATGAGTGCTAGTGTCTAATATTTTGTGTACCTAATAAAGCCACACTATAGGAGGCTAATAATCTATTCTTTTGTAGTGATACATAATGAGTGATTGGACCTTACTAGAAAGAGGGGAGGAGGTGGCCAGTTAAGCTCCTATTACTATTCATAGAGTAAAGGTGAGCATAGTAATGATAGTGCCTAATGATGCTACACAATAGGCATAAGCCTAACCATAGCCACAGGCCTAGCCACAAGTGTAGGCTTCACCAACACTCCTGCAATAGATAGTGGAGTTGCTAAAGCATACCTTTACTACTATGGCTCTACCACTAGCTCCAGCACTACCACTTTCTACCTTGCAAAAGGCTTATTTAAAAATAGTAAAGAAGATAAAGGCCTTAGACTTCTTAGGGTCTAGAGAGGATGATGTTATGAGGGTAAAATATTAGCTAAAACAGACAGTTCAAATACTAAAGCAACTTAATTGTAAAGATGAGGTGAGTTTAAAGTGTGCTACTTCACTCATCTAGAAGAAAGCTTTCCACTAGTGGGATACTACAAAGAGAAGAAAAGCTACAGCAGATGTGACTTAGGAGTATTTTCTTAAGGAGTTACAAAAAAGATATATACTTGAGTCTTATAAGGATAAGAGGAGGCAGAAGTCTCTGGACCTAAAATAGGGAAGGAGGTTCATATCAAAGTATGAGAAAAACTTTGCTTGACTAAGTAGGTATGTTGAAGAGTTTCTACCTATAGAGGAAAAGAGGTGTAAGAGGTTCGAGAAGAGCCTTAATATAGAGTTCCAAATGCATATTGCTACCACTCAAATAAAAGAGTTCTTTGCCTTAGTGTCAGTAGCTTATGTTATGGAGGAGATTGTATAAGAGAAGAGAAACTTTTCCAGAAGAAGAGGCCATTTATAGCTATATAGACCAACTTAGCACTTGGGGTAGTTAAGAAGCAGAAAGAATCCCAGGCTCCTCAGTAGTCATAGAGGTAGGGCTAGACACAGAGATCAAGTTAGGCTTCTCAATCTAAGCCTTGACCTCTACAACAGGCCTCTAGTGCTCTAATATCTACAGTTAAGAGTGCACCCCTGACATATAGGACTTGTAATAAAAGACATTAGGTGTAGTGTTAGTGGACTAGGAGAGGTGAATGTTTTAGCTAGAGACCACTTTCAAAGGGAATGGCCCTAGAGGTAGACTAAAGCTGCTTAGACACAAGCTTCTATTCTAGCCACCAATAAAGGGCAAAGGTAGAGTAAAAATGATCAATCGAGTAACAGTTAGAGGACTAGATCAGAGGCACAAGCATTAGCATGCTAATATGCCATCTGAGCCTATAAGGAGGTAGAGGCTCTTAATTTGATAGCTAGTATTTTCTTTTTATTTGATGTATCTATTTTGGCATTGATAGACCTAGGGTTGACTCAATCTTACATCTACACAACACAAATATGAGATAAAGGGTTAGAAGCCTATAGATATAGACATCTAAGTTATCAATCCAATTGGACAAAGTGTGATAGTGAATAGAGTATACAAACATTGTCCTCTGATGATCTAACAATAAGTATTCCCTATTGATCTCATTGAACTCCCTTTCCATTAGTTTAATGTTATATTAGGTATAGATTGTCTATCAAAACATCAAGCAGTGGTCGACTGTGAGCAAAAGAGGCTAACCCTTCAGACAGACTAGGGACACATAGTAATAGTAATGGTGGAAAGAAATCCCTTACCTAATATCATTTTAGCTATAATAATAAGGCAACTTATCGAAAAAAAGGTATGAAGACTATCTAGCTCATGTGATTGACACCAATAACATAGCACCAAGTATTAACCAAATATTGGTAGTATCTAAATTACCCGGTGTGTTTCTAAAGGAGTTAATAGGCTTACCTCCACATAGGGAGTTGGGCTTTGAGATTGAAGTGTATTTGGGTACCATCCTTGTGCCTATTACACTGTACAAGAGAGCACAAGAAAAATTAAAGGAGCTAAAAATCCAATTACAAGAATTGTTAGATAAAGGATTCACTAGGTTGAGTACCTCACAGTGGGGATCACCCATGCTATTTGTAAAGAAGAAGGATGGGTCGCTACGGTTATGCATTGATTACAAGCAATTGAACAAAGTTACAGTGAAGAATAAATATCTATTGCCTAGAATCAATGACCTCTTTGATCAGCTTAGAGGTGTTAGATTCTTCTCTAAGATAGATTTAAGATTGAGGTACCATTAGTTGTGGATTAAGGAAATTGACATTCTAAAAACTACTTTCAAAACTAGATACGGGCACTATGAGTTGCTAGTGATGCCATTGGGACTCACTAATACCTTAATAGCCTTCATGGACTTGATGAATAGGATTTTTAAACCTTACTTAGACTAGTTTGTTATGGTATTCATAAATGGTATACTGGTGTATCCCAAAAGCCAAGATGACCATGAGCAATACCTTAGGATTGTATTACAGACTTTAAAGGAAAAGCAACTGTTTGCTAAGTTGAGTAAGTGTGAATTTTGGTTGACTAAGGTAGCATTGCTAGGACACATTACATCAATTCAAGGCATCAAGGTAGATCCTAGTAAGGTGAAAGCTGTATTGGAGTGGAATCCTCTAAGGAATGTGATAGAGATCTAAAGCTTCCTAGGATTGGCAAGGTATTATAGGAGGTTTGTAAAAGGCTTCTAAATGATTATAACTCCACTCACTAGGCTATTGTGAAAGGATGTGAAGTTTGTGTGGGATGATAAATGCCAAGCAAGTTTTGACAAATTAAAGGCAATGTTAACAAAAGCTTTTATCCTTACTCAACCTGAGGAAGGGAAGGATTTTGTCATATACAATGATGCTTTGTACAATGGACTTGGTTATGTTTTAATGCAAGAAGGTAAAGTGATTACGTATGCTTCAAGGTAGTTAAAGCCTCATGAAAGGAACTACCTCACTCATGACTTAGAGTTGGCTGCTATTGTGTTTGCATTGAAGGTGTGGAGAAACTACTTATATAGTGAGAGGTGCTCTATTTATACTGATTATAAGAGTTTGAAATATCTCCCCATATAGAAAGAATTAACCTAAGGCAATGACACTAGATGGAATTGATAAAAGATTATAATTGCTTAATTGACTACCATCCTTACAAGGCAAATGTAATTGCAGATGCTTTGAGCCAAAAGTTTATTATTTCTTTCAAATCTATGAATGCCAGAATAGAGTACATAGAGAATGATACAACTTTAGTTGAGCTATAAATCAAACTTAACTTCAAGTAATAAGTAAAGGAAACATAGGTGCGAGATGAATAATTTATGTATATGATGAGTAAGGTCAAATAGGGAAAGACCACTAATTTTGAGCTTAGAGAAGATGAATGCCTTTATTACAATGGTGGTTATGTGTACCTGAGGTAAATAAGTTAAAGACATAGATTCTAAGGGAGGCATATAAAGCTCTATATTCCATACATCCAAGAAGTATAAAGATGTACTTAGATTTAAAACCTCATTATTGGTGGCCAAGAATGAAATATGATGTAGTAGAGTATGTGCGTTGATACCTAACATGTTAGCAAGTAAAAGCATAGCAACAAGTTCCTTTTAGATTGCTATATCCAATAGCAATATCGGAATAGAAATGGGAAAAAGTTACTATGGATTTTATAATGGGATTGCCAAGGACTAGAGCAAATGTGATGCAGTACGGGTAATTATAAATAGATTGACTAAGATGGGTCATTTTATCATAGTTAGAATGGCCTACTCCTTAGACAACTAGCATAGTTGTATATTGATGAAAGTATAAGGTTACACGAAGTACCTATAGCCACTATATCAGACTGGGACTTATATTTTAGCCATTATATTAGAACAAGACCCATATTTTACTTCTAGATTTTGGACGAAATTTTAAGAAGCTTTAGGTACTCATCTGACTTTTAGTACTGCATTTCACACCCAGACAAATAGATAATCAGAAATGGGTAATACAAGTATTGGAAGACATGCTACATAGCTATGCCATTAAGTTCAAAAGAAGCTAGGATCAATACTTATCTTTAGTTAAATTTGCTTATAACAACAACCATCAAGCTAGTTTTAAGCATGGCACCATATAAAGCACTATATGGCAAAAGGTGAAGAACTCCTCTTTGTTGGAGTGAAGTGGGTGAAAGTAAGATTATGGGACTTGACTTGGTCAGAGATATAAAGGAGAAGGTTAGGATTATAAGGGATAGATTAAATGCTACCATATATCAACATAAATCATATGCTAATTTGAAAGGAAAGGATATTGAATATGAAGTTGGTGAGAAAGTATTCTTAAAAGTATCGCTCATGGAAAAAGATACTCAAATTTGGCAAGAAAGAGAAGCTGAGCCCCAGATTCATTGGCCCATACGAGATCACAAAACATATGGGACCAGTGGCATATCAATTAGCTTTACCACCTGAGTTATAATAGATACATAATGTATTTCATATTTTGATGTTGAGGAGATATTGATCTAATCCCTGACATGTAATAATTGCAAAAGAAGTCCAAATACAACCAAACTTGACCTATAAGGAAAAAGTAGCACAAATCTTAGCTAGAGAGGTGAAACAACTAAGAAATAAATCCATGTCATTGGTGAAGGTACTATGGAAGCATCATAAGATGGAAGAGGCCATGTGGGAAAGCAAAGAACAAATGAAGGCTCAATACCCATACTTGTTTTCATCTGGTAATTTTAAGGATAAAATTCCTTAAGAGAGGAAGAATTATAACACCTGTAAATTTGAGTTTCATGAATAGTACCTCCAAGGCATGAATAGTATTCTTGAGAACCCGGGGCACCTTTGTAAAGCCAAAAAGGTGTATAGTAGTCATAAAACTTTGACGGGTTAGAAAATGATAGAAATGAATTAATTAAAAATTTTAGTAGAACCAATAAATCATTTTGGACCAAGAACTAGTGAATAGTAATCTTAAATGAGTTTATGTTAAGACAGCTCTAGGACATACCTATACGGGCCTAAAAATACCATACCCTAATGCTCAAAAATTTCAGTGAGTTCATTCAAGAAGGAATTTTAATTTCCTAAGGTTATTTGGTAATTATTTGAAATTTCTTATTTATGTGAGTGAATAGTAACCATAGTTGTCATTGGAATTTTGAGTTTAGATTTCACGGGACTTTTAATGCACATTATTGAGGATTTTTGGCACTAAAATGATTATATTTTGAGGTCTAAGAAAATTATTTTGAAAATTTGAATTTTAAAAGAAAATCGGGTGAATATGGGTTGTTTGATCACCACATGTTGCGATATGAGCCATCTTCCCCCTTAATATAAAGCCCCTTACACATGTGGGAGTGTCACATATGTGAAGAGTCATCTTTATCCTCCCACACCTAAAGAAAGTCGATGCCACCCACACTATATAACTCCTACCATTTTTTCTTCATTTCTCTCTCCTCTCTTACCTAATTCCAATAATTTTCATATGGTTTTTGACCTCTATGCTCTTTAGAAGCCATTTTAAATGGTAGAATTGCAAAATTTTACCTAGAAAGTGAGATTTTACAAAGAATTGAATAGCACCAAATTTTGGTGTAAGTGGATTTTTCTCCATTTTTATTTTTGTTTTACATAGCCTTAATGATATTAAGAAAAACAATGTTGATAGATTTCAATTTGGAGTTGTGTAGAATTTTTCTAAGGTGTACATATGTATGTTTAAGGACAAAGAAGAACAAGTGAGGAAGAAAGGTAACGAAGGCCATAAAGTGGCAGAAAAGGGTGTTTTCACACCATAGGTATGTGGATTTGATGTAATTCATACATCTCATGATGTATGTGCATGTATGTGTACATGTGAGCGCATATAGAAGTGGTGGTTTATGTATGTGCATGTACATCTAATGTGAATTAATCATGTGAGTATGTTAGCCTAATGGAATGAACATTAGGTGCATGTGTTGTATGGAAGAAAAATAAGTGTATGTGTGTGAACATGAATTGCTCAAATGGTATGCATGGTGATGGTATATTGTCTACATGTGTATAGAGCATGTTAATAATGCAATTGTCTTAGAAATAAAGTGTAAAATATGGTGGCAACATGAATTTGAAGAAAGAAATTTATTTGTAGGACTTTGGTGCTTTATGACAAAAAATGGGACTTATTATATTACATGAATTTATGTATGGAAATGATCATTTATATTGTGAGTAAAATGGCATAATATGATGTTAAAGGAATGTTTGAATTGATTGCAATAATGCAAGAATGAATAATGATAACTAATGTTGACAATAATAGCAATGTATAGTGGAAACAATATGAAATGTTATGAGAATTGAGGTATGTGAAATAACCAAATGAATAGTGCTTGCAATGGCCATAAGTTGAGGCTCCATGAACAGTAACTCCAAGGCTTGAAAAGTGTGCCTAGAGTGCTTAGTCTCCTTTACAAGGCCCAAGGCAGGGTGTATTGGTCATGAAACTTTGAGGGGCTTCAAAATGATGAAATGGCTTAATTTAGAGATTTAGTATAACCAATAAATTATTTTAGGTTGTAATCTATTGGGCGGTAAGCTCAAATGGATTCAAGCTATGAATGACCTAGGATGTGCCTAGACATACCTAAAAATACCATACCCTAAAGGTTAAAAATTCCCCTGAGTCCATTGGTGAAGGAATTTTTAAATTTCAAGGTTGTTTGTAACTTTTCATTAATTTTAGGTTTTGAATGTAAATCGAGGTAGTTGGTTAACTATCATGTCGAGGAAATTTGGCCATGAAATTTTACGAGCCTTTAAATTGAATCAATTGAGGATTTTTAAAATAAATGCAACAATTTTTAGAGTTCTAAATGACTTTTGAAAATTCCTTAAAGTTTCTATTGAAATTAAGCATTTTTGAGGCACTCGTGTGATGTATATCCCCATCCGAGCCACCATAGCCACTATAAAAGCCATAGGGTGACACCTAGACATCCATTTGGCATTGCCACTACACCACCCACCAATTTTATCCTTTCTTTTTTCTTTCTTTTTAGATGCCACTACCACCTCTATTCCACCATTTTCATGGCTTCTCAAGCCTAAAAAAACCATCAATTGCCACCAAAGATTCCATTGATAAGTTGTAAATTGATATTTAAAGGGTTTGGAGGCCATAGAGGTCCATAGAGCTTAAGAAAATTCAAGAAGTTCATAACTGTACATAAAGGGTGCTTGGAAACCAACTTTGTGTTTGTAAGTGTATCCTCATTTTTTATTTTATTTCCTAGAGGATTTTAGCATTCTAAGAATGCCTATAATCTTGGATTTTCATTTGGGAACTTATACAATTTTTTTTATGGATTTTCTAAAGTGAGGAGGCATGAATGGAAGAAAGAAGAAAAGTGACAGGGAATAAGGCAATTCACAAGCTTAAAGTGTAAGATAAGCCTTACTTGCTAGGAGGTATGTGAAATTAAAGTATTAGAAGCATGTAATCTAGAATTCATGAGCAATTGGTTTAGAAATCTTGTATGGAAGTCAAGGTCAAGTTGGTTAGTATAGGTAAAATGATGTGTTATGCCTATATTGATGTTAATTTCATGCTTTAAACATGAATTATGTGATTAATTGGTGGAGGAAATAAAGAAATACTTAAGACCTTCTTTTGGTTAATAGCTTGTGCATGTGCATGGTAAGTGTGCAACATGAATTAGGTGAGGAGGTGATAGTTTTTAATGTGTTTAAGATGGAAATAGGTGAATTATGCATATATGTGGTGAAAAAAGGGAGTTTGATATCAAGCCTTAGTTGGTCGAGAGCTTGCCTTGGAATGTAGGCTAGGCATATGGCAACTTAACATGGCTTATTATATGGAAATTGGCATGTTAGAGATAGTATTATTGGTATATTTGGTGAATTTGATGAAAAAGGCTTGTGTATGTGTGTGTTTGATATGGCCAAGGCATGTACAAGGCATGCCATAACTTGGTTTGCATCTTATTTACATTATGTGTGTACAAGCATGCTTGAATGATGTTATTATATGTGCATTTGTGATTAAATGTGGAAGAAAAGATGTACATGGCCATTGGTAAGCATTGGCCAAGAGGTATGCAAGGCGAAATTGGCATGAAAAGTATGGTATGGCATAGTATGTGCGTGTGAGATTAGCATAGCACATTTGTCATGAATTGTGTAATGTACATTTAGCATGAATTAGGTAAATAAATAGAAGTAATAAGGAATGAAATGTATTGATATTGGGATGTCAGTTAAGGACTACAAAATGGTTAAAAAGGAATTTAAAAATGACTTAGAATGACATAGTGAAATTAACCTAAAAAATGGACTTAATTAGCATGTAAATGGCACCTTAATTTTAGGACATCTTATAAGGTTTATATAAAATGAATTGAAGCTTGTTTAAAGGCTATTTGAGGTGTATAATTAAACTTGGCTTTAGGCCTATGAATATGTGTGAGAATGGGTGCAAATGGCATTAAAAAATGGTATGAAAAGGACTTGATTTGAGATCTAAAATGGCATATGCAA
>CANXYI010661646.1:0-15071 GCA_948208565.1 Hura crepitans
AATGTATATACACTAAACCATAAACTACATGTATATATAGCTATGTCTATATTAATGAATGTCTAGTTTTGTATATATGTGTGCTGATGGGTCTACGACCTTTTGTATTCTGGATTGAATGATTTATGGTGTTGCTGGCTGTTGTCTAGAGGATTAGAGGGTCCAAAGGAGGAATAAAGAGGGCAGATGATTTAGAAGTGTTTTTTCTTGCAGGTTTATTTGGATTAGTGTCTAGGGTAATCGGTATGCCGCTCTAATTTCTAGAAATTTCTAGTAGTGCCTAATAGGAATTGTAACGGTCTAAAATAAATATTAATAAGTGAATAAATGACTTGAATGGATTAAAGAATATGATGGCCAAAGTTAGTCAAAGTTGGGTAGAAGTTAAATGAAAGACCCCTTGGGAAATCCTAGGATAGGTGACCTCAGTGGGAAGTGACACACCACGCCTATTTTAGTTTGGAATAGGTAAGGGGTGTTACACATACATCACTTACCCATATTTTCCTATGCATGAAAAGCATGCCTCATTCATTATACTTTCCCTTGCATGAAAAAGACATCCATTATTCTAAATTACAAATGTATTTTCTTGCATAAGAACATGCACCATCTATGCATATTAACCATATAGAAAGCTACCGAATGTCACAAATGATAAAGTTATCAAATAGTGCGAATGACAAAGTCACCGAATGTTGTGAATGACAAAACTATCAAATGGTGCAAATAAAAAAGCCGTCGAATGGTGTGAATGACAAAGCCATCGAATGGTGCAAATGAAAGTTTGATTGTAAAGGTGCGGATAACAACCCGTGTCATGCAGGCATGATAACAGTGAGCTAGATCATGAAAAGGCAAAAATAACAAAACATTAGGAATGTTACTATATCTTAAGCACTTTAAGGTGCACTATTGCTTTAGCATTTCAAATTACACATAAAAGTGGGGGCAACTATAAATGCCTGAAGGTTTGCCTATGATGATAACTAGAGATAGGCTCAAGCAACTTGCAAACCAAGTCCACATGGACTGACATGGCATAGATCCACCTGAACTCAATGTTATGAGGTCCATACCTTAGCCATCCTAGACCAGTTGAGCCCAAAGCCTAAGATCTGCACAGACAAGCTAAAACCCATATTTGCATAGACTAAATGTAACTTGGCCCAAAGACCATAGACTAGCCGAAAAATCCATGACTAGGTTCGTATGAACTAAGCCATACAAGTCCACACAGATTTCTTGACAAAAGGATGGGATCCCTATCCAGATGAGGAATCCCAGTCCTAGAAGGATTCTACCACCTCTAGATGAGATAACCTGACCCTAGAACATATAAATACCCCTCTTAGTGTATGAGAAAAGGGGGAGAAGCTTGAAAGCCTTTTATGAATAGTGTTTTGAGCATCTAAGAGATATATTTTTTGGGTCTAGGAGAGGACATCCATGCAGATTAATACTAGTGCAATAGATTAGGTCTGTCCTGAATTTCACTTCGATTAGATTGGTCACTTGCGAACCTCTATGGAGTTTCTGTAGTTGTAACGATGCACATGCGAGACCAATTTCATGTTATGGACTATTTTATTTTATTTTGTACCATTTCTATTTCATTGCTTATTTTTGAGATGTAATAGGTAGTAAATAACTTGTTTTACATGCTAAAGCCTAAATCTCACATTAAAAATTGCTTTCTAACTGATTGGTGTTTACTTAAACAAAATGGTTTTATGTTTTCTCTAATTAAAAGTCACATGAAAAATGTATTTTAATAAAGGCAAATCTCCTAGAGATGGGAGTTAGGCAATTACTACCAATTCTTATAGAATTATGGGTAATTGTGAGGTCATACCACAAGTAATCAATGACCCAATTTTTGAATGTACAATATGCTTGTTATATGTTTTAAATACTAAAATTTACTTCTTATACATGAAAAGGTGACTAAATTGATTTAGACATAATGCATGCTTGCTTGATATGGGATTGATAAATGTTACAATATACAAAGAAGGCATATTATTTGAGCATAAATAAGATCTTAATTCCAAATCTTTCTAGTACAGAAGATTAGAGGTCCTAGTGTAGAGGCCAAGTGGTGACTCCCAAACACTAAACCACTATCGTCCCGATAAAATACATCATTTTCTCTACACATAAGTATTAAAGAATGCTAATATGACTTTTATACAACTATTAGTTTATGAAATAAATAAGTCTATGAATTACTCTTACCATTTTAAAAACAATTTAACTAAGTTTAACTCTTATTACACAACCTCTAAAGATTAGTTGTACTAATAAGATTAGGAGATAAGGGGGTATGTATCTTACCATGAAACTAAGGAAGATATCTTTATAATGGGACTTGTATCATAAATAGTAAATCAACTTTAGTTGTAAGATCCTGTATTAGAACTCGACACCAATTTTATCTTATGTTTGGGAGGTTTTATTCTCTCACAATTGTTCATTACTTTTCTTGATGCCAATGCTATTAATAGTTTAAGTCAGACCCCTTTAACCATGCAAAGTATCTATACTTATTCCATCATCACTCTTCTTACTTATTTATATTCACAAATGTAAAAATAATTAGTTTAATTACTTATATTTAAATCTTACCTATATTCTATACTTACTTATAGATCTATCAGCTTTTCTCCTTACCACCTTTGCCGGTCATATGTAAAATCTCACCTTATTATGCATTAACATTTAGTTTTTCAACATATAGGTCTATTGAATATGTTTGATGCTAACTAATAATCATCGATGCTTAATTTAGTAAGCTAAAAGCTAGAATTTAATACTTGATATTCTTATAAATATGTCATCCCAAAAAGCATGTTCAGATAACTACCTAAACTGATAATGCAACATGTATACATATAGACACGTACTGACGAGCTATATCATACTCTACACCCATGAAAACATAATTTAACTTAGTTAATTACAACCATCCACCCTAAACTACTTATTTGTTATCCCATAATATTTTACATATTTAACTCATTTTTTATATATCGATACATGATTCACATTGAAAGGGTTGATAACTATTCACCCCTTTATCTTGTTTATCATCGCTTATTGAAAGTTTGCTACCTTGACCAGGAATTAGTTTCCAATATCACCTAGTTAAACTTATAAATATTTATGCATAACCTTTAATTCAAATATAAATTTTGTATTTATAAACTCTCATATTCCTGTTTATAAGCCAATTTTTAAAGCATCACCATAAAAGAGGAGATCTTGCAAATTCTAATTGTCCTGGGTGAGATTTGTCTATAACCCTTTATTCCTCCCCTCGTGGGATTTCATCAAATCATTACTTATCACTCCTTATATTCCTAACCTATTGTTCAATTCATTAGTTCTAGCCAAATTTGATATTGTCATTTAGAAGTCTTCCCTAACATCTTTACCCTTTACAATGTTTTTTATGTTATTTACTATTTTGTGTTTTATTCCACAATAAGCATATCTATGTTCGTAAGTTCATTATTACTTAGCTTGCTCGATCAATATGTCATTCAATCGTACACAATTATGACTATTATTAATTAATTAATATCATTAGGGATTTTCCCACTTAACTATGATGATATGCCTCATTACATAACATTAAATCAAGTTCATATATCACTAATCTCACATTATGCCATTTGGCCATTAACTATTTCACCTCTATATACTTATTCCCTTTAAATAACTAAACCATGTTTATATTATTTAAATTCAACCAAAAACATGTAAACTTTTCATAGATTCTATTATATTCACTTGCATCCACAAAATAGGTCATTCGACAAATACAATAAAGCTTATACAAACCTCATTCTTAATTCAACTATTTTCACAATATATCATTAAGATTATCACATTTCAATTTTCCTCTTTTTGTTCACTTTTATTCATTCACACACACCCAACACACCATTTGACCACTCACATACATTCTTATCACTTCTCATTCATTTCTCATCTTATACATATATGTCTAATCACATTACATCATTCATGCATTTTGTACACATAATTACATGCTCACATGAGCATATACAATATTTCTTATATACATGCACACATATTTGAAAAAAAATCAACCAAATGGAATTTAACATGTATCTCTTTAATTAAATTACCTGAATAACTTAAGTTTTTAACTTAATTTCATCCATATTTCCTTTACTTCCTCTTACATGTGTTTAGGCCATAAGAGTTAATATTCATTTAAACCCTATTCCTTATCATTAATTCTTTCAATTTTATTTAAAATAAGTGATTAAGGTCATATGCACATAAGTCAAGCTTAACCTCACAGGTCCACACCTAAACACCCTAGTCATACCATTTAGCCTTAAGCACACCTAGGCCATTTCCCTTCATCCTCAGTTCCTCAATTTTTCTAACCTTTTCTAATCATACACTTAATATGTTTTATGTTTTACTTAGGCATTAAACCATATTTACCATCATATTCCTACAATACATACTCAGCCCACTTTACTTTCACATAGAAAAACATCATTAATCTAAATATTCACTACTTTCTTCAATTATTTCATGTATTGCACTACACATAACACAACCTAGAAATACTCACACACTACCACACTTTTTAGCCATTAGGCCTTAACCACCACAACTACCATATCTCATAATACATATACCACCTACACAACACATATATACACATAAGCTTATGAATTCAACATTTGTCAATATATTCATCAATAAGCCTACTCTTTTCATGCATTATACTAGATTTAACACATTCCAAGTACATATATACTTCCTTATATCATTCAACCATAAGGTTACCTTTATCAAACTCTCATATTTCATTGTAATTTATACCCTAACCATCTCTTAAACATTTATTTAAATCATACCAATCAATTAGCTTATCATTCACATGCTTAAATACACTAGTTCACTATATCACGTAATAATGTACATACTTTAATTACTCAATTCAATAATATATACATATATTTCAATGAACAAACTTACCTAAATGTCTCTTAGCTTTAATTTAGCCTCTACACACCATTCTTTCATTAATTTCACCAAGCATACACTATTTTCTCAAAAACATACACAAAATCCATATTAGAAAATTCTTAATAAATTACGCAATGCTCCATAATTTAATCTAACTATAGAAGTATCTTATTGACACCTAAAACTACCTTGGAAAAATGATAAATCATAAAAATAACCACTTTTTTTACCTTAAAGTGGCACTATTCATCAAGTCTTGAATTTTGCTAGTTTAGGCTTCCTTTAGCCTTTCTCTCACTAGAATAGTTTTTAGGGAGGTGTGAAGGTTAATTTAGAGTGTCTAATTGATGAAGATATGGCTAATTAGTGTGTATAAAAGAGGAAAAGGAAAGGGAGAGGGCTTCCCTTGGTTTTTATCAGCCATGGTTGCATTTGGGGGAGAAAATGATGTTTTATTTTGAATAAAATTAGTTTTTACACTTAGAATAAAGTGGTTGGATGGTGGACAAGTGTCACATCCAGTGGCTTATATAAATTCTCCACCTTTCCATCTTTAAAAATTAATTCTATATTATTGGTACATCATTTTAAATTCCTAATTTATGCCATTAATTAGATAAATACAATATATTAATATCTCGAGAACATCAGAATTTAATTTTGAGGGTGACTATTTAGATTAAATTAATATATCCTAAATTAATTCTATTAAATAGCTTCCTAGCCTCAAAAAAATCTGAATCTCATACCATTAGTTTAATTGGAATTTTTAGCAATTAGGTTGTTCTATTTTCAAAATATTCTGACCTACTTCAAAATATTTTTCCATTTAGCTTTAATTGAGTTACTATTCACGGGACACTTCTGTGAAAACTTTCCTTGCATTTTTAACCTCCTTAATGACTTCAATTCCTGCCTAAATTTAACCAAATTTTATTTTATAATATTTCTTGCTATCATGTTTACTTCACTCAACTTTGAGTCTCGGATGGTACTATTCACTTTCCTCGAGTGAGAACTATTAACTCTCTACTTCTTATTATTCATTAACCATTCCAATGACCTCATTTCCTCTCCAAATTTAAACCTCAACTTATCCCTAATACATACTTTTGAATGATAGGAAAATCTTAATTGTATCTATGAGGTTTTTACTCTAAACTCCGAAAGGTATTGTTCACCTATTGGAGAGTACTATTCATGTGCTAGAGTTTATTAGGCGTTACAATGCTTCCCCTCTTAAATGAATTTTTTCCTCTAAATTCATGTGGTTAAGTCTTACCAATATCTTTATCATAGATATACTTTGTTCATCTTAATTTCATCCTTTTTTATACTTTAACTATCACTTATTCCACATAATAGTTTTGTTCACATAACATCTCTTAAGTCTTAACTTCTCTTTCCATTTTATTACTTAGACACATTCTTTGATTCCTTTTTCTATTTCCCCTCTTAGAACATTGAGTAGGGGTTTATTATATCCATACATTTCAAACCTCTAATACTTTCTCATAACTTCTCTTATTTACACTCCTTACAATCTTATCTAATTTTACACACTTATAATAGTTATATCTCTACACTATGTTACTTTAATCCTTATTCCTTGACACTTTTTCTTTTTTTTTTTTGCATAACCATGTGACAATTCTCTATTACTAGCTTCATTATAAAACTAGTTCCTTTCTTATTAGTAAGCATAACCTTATTTCCTAACTCATTTTAGCCTTACTTACAATATTATTTGCCTCATCTCTTTAGATGTTACTTTACTATCCACCATTATTAGTGTATTTTGTCAATTCCCTATATATTAGGGCTACGTGTATGTATGTGATCGAGCTATGGTTATGCATATGCAATGATGTATGCAATGTCAATAAAGCAATGCAGTTATATAGGATGTCAAGATGATGCTCATGCTAAGTAATGAATAGCTCAGCCTTAACTGTCTCATACATCGATAAAATGGAAATAGCCCTCATCCTACCTTAGGAGCATTAACTACTACAATATTCACAATCACTTCTTTGGACTTAATGCATTCACTTTTTGCTTTCCATTCTATTTAAACACCTTATACATCCACTTTTTTGCTTTACTTTTTTAGGAATCTTCTTTTTAATCATTATCATACTTCCTTATTCCTATACCCTTCATGGTATTAATCTTTAGTGCATCATAACCATCCCCTAACACATTAATAACCACTTATTTCTAGCTTTCTCCTGAAGCATACCTATTGTTTTTATTTGAACTTCCTTAATATGAACATAATTCTTCTACTTATATACAGCATCTTCATATGTGCATCCCAATTAGTATAGAACTCCAATTATTCTTCTTGGTTAGTATTCAAATGCTTCCAAGTCATTAGGTCCTATATCCTTGAGTTTCTTACACTTTCTACCTCAACTTCTTTTTAGAGATATTCATTTTGTATAGCTTAGAGCTAAAAGGGTTGTTATTTTACTCACCAAATACACCTATTAGTAAACATGGCATTACTTAGTGAATTGAAAACTTATAAGGAAAGAGTAAGCTATGGTGACCTAGCCTCAAGACTTCTTGAAAGGTCAATTCCATACAGTAATACTTATATATTAATCTTAATCTCATTTCTTTTAGCTAGCAATACTGTTACATATATCTTAATACTATACAAAGACTATTACTCAGTAGCCTCTAGTAGTGTAAACTTTCGTATGAAACTTGACCTTAATCCTAACCTTTGGGTACTCATGTAAACCTTATAGTCTTAGGAATGCCTAAACCTACTTCAATACCACCAAATGTGATAACTATTACCCAGTCCATTCCAAGACCCGAATATGACATATCATTGTGACGTCCCTTGCTTGATCCATGACTAGATTTAAATAAGAAACAACTACATATCCTCTTATCATACAACTTATAAACACTAGTCTTAACAAAATCCTTAACTAAGGTATACTAAAGAGGTCCTCGTGTTAGAAATAGTTACCTACATGATGGCTATATTTGGATGCTATCCCAAATAGAAACTTGTATAAAATAGCACTTTTAATATATCCAAACATATCTCATCCTCATCTTTGTCCGTCTGACCATCTAAACTCAACATCATCTCATTCACAAATATACATAATATTAACATCTATCTCATATCCTTTCTAATCCATACATACACAATAATTCACATGTGTATCATATATCGATGTCCATCAATAACATGTCCTCATATATATATATATATATATATACACACACACACACACACACACACACACACACACACACACACACACACACATATACATACATACATATATTACAAGGTCACATAAACTTTTAATACATTGCAAGCTTATAATACATACATCAATAACCATATGAGTACTCATACAATTTTGTCTATTATTTCTATATATAGCATACAAATATATATAGCAAACATGATCTTTATATAAACTAATGACATCTATAGCCTGAAGGTTCTTCATTTCGTGCTATCTAAAATCCTGTGCATTGTAAACAAATGATGCATTAAGCTTTGCAGCTTAGTGGTGTATCCATTATAGTATGGCACATTCCTTTTTCTTTTCAATTCATATTAAATATTTCAAGTTATAAACATTCATAATATACTTGTCCACTTTGTTAAAAATCAATAATACAACATGTGTAAAAAGACATAGATAAATAGAGCATTGTTACATATTAAGAATCCAAACATGTATTACTTGCAATATATATTAACATGCAAAGGAAACCTCATCTCAATTTGCATAATTCTATCATAGCTGCTTATGCATAAGCATAATAAATCCATATATCTTGACCTAAACATAATCAAGCCTTAACCTTTATTTTAGCTCACATGCATATCATGTATAAGTCATGGTCTCATAATTTTTATCTCATAGCATGGTTATACATATCTTATCATAATTATACTCAGGCCTTGAAGTATTCATCCATAAATTGTCATCCATTAAATCTAAAAATATCAATATTTAACTCATTGTGTGATATGCAACTTCATGTATACCATGCACATGTGGCATAACATGGCATAAATCATAAATATAATGCATCACAAGATCATGTCTTAATATTAAAATTGATTAATTATGAAAACCATGTATATTATTCTTTAAAATCCATTTATTAGGCCTATATCCAAGGAAACACATACACTTTGGATAACGGAGTATCATGGTGTGTAGTGGGCCCTATTATAGGCTTTATCGACTGTTTCACAAGCATAAGTGTGTAATGACCTAATTAGATCTTCACAATGACTGCACCCACGTGGATCTAAAGATCAAATGCATTAAACTTGAAGGTCAATAAATAGATCTAAAGATCAAATGCATCAAACTAGAAGGTTAATAAATAAATATGTAGATAAAAGATATAAGGTTGTGGGTTAGACATTTAATAGACCCATAAACCAAATGCATCAAGGTACTAAAGTACCCTAGTTGCTACTATCACTCCCAGTTGACTAGCCAACCTAGCTGACTAAACTATTTACTTGTATAGGCTACTAACCAAATTTACTTTCAGTTTCATTATCTTAAAGTAGATTGAGTGAATTTTATCCTTAATTTAGTCAACACATGACCTTAGGGAAAACAAATGTTCTTTACCATTTATTAATCCAATTATATTACCATTCATGCAAAATGAGTATATTAATTAATCCATCAACATATACATCTTTTATGCATAATAGACATTATCCTGAGTATTTTACTCTTTCAATCACTTTATGTAACACCCTTACTTGATTTGTGAAGAAACCTAATAAGAGAGCTACTTCCTATATGGTCACCCATCCGAAGATTACTATTGGATTTCATTCATTTAACACTTAGTGATTTCATTTTACTTAACTTATTAGGCTATTATTTTTCACATGTTTCATTATATTGTCATTATATTAGTCATAATATACTATTAAAAACTTTCATTTCATTTGAAAAGTATTTTTTTGAAAATTAGACAGCATAATAGCTACCCAAATTAAACCAAAAATTTTCTTGTAAAGAAAATCACACTTCTATATATTAGTCATCAATTCACATCGACATGGACACATATGGTCCTTTTAACTCAACATTCACCAAAACAAGATCTTTGCACATGCATCACAGCTATCACAGGTATCACAAGGTCTCAGAACCATCATAAAATAGAAACAACAGACAATAGCAATCATATATATATAATTATAGACATATATTTATTTTTAACTTTCTATTATCATTTGCATACCAAAAGTTATGACAACATTCACTTTTATCATTCTTACCTAAACCCATATTCTAGCTATACACGAGTATACACTCTTAATTATAGATCAAAACTAGATAGAGAACTATACCTTAAAAACACTCTTTAGCTACAAAGGCTTGACCCTTTTTATGCTTCCTATCTTCGACTTGTGCATCGGAACATCAATACATTGAGTATAACTTAGTGGTGAACTTGAGAAACATAATATACATGTACACACTCATAGATACAATCATGTAAATACAGACAATATACATCAATTCAAATGTTTAATAGATAATTATAGGTTATATATAGTAATGCACATGTTAAGCTGATATATTTTCATTCTCACAATCACATTATTGTTCATTTCATCACATATTCAAATTTTTCATAATATAACTTAAATTTAATATAGCCCATACTGATAGACTACACCTAAGGACACTAGATAGCGAAAATGAAAAATTATGTAGTGGCCCATATTTTAGACCTCGGTAGCTACACTAACCTATTGTATAATGGCTCCTATTGAACCTCAATAGCTATATCGTGCTATCATACAATTGAACCTTAGTAGTTGTACCCACACTATGTTATATAGTATAATGGCTCCCATTGAACCTCAGTGGTTATACCTATGTTATCATGTAGTGGCTCTAATAGAACCTCTATGACTGTACCCGTCCATAATAATAATAAGAATGATAATGATTGAATTGACTTAAACCTAGCAATTGCTTTATTTCCTAGTTGACCGATCAACCCATCTAGTAGGTGTCTAACTATACAAGCCTTAAATTTCTTTTTTATTTTCCATTCAGGTTATGGTCAATCTTTTTGGTCCATTCTTAACCACTTTTCACATTCTGATTTTCAAGTGATCTACATAACCACTTTATCATTCTTATTCTCATTCTCATTCTTTTTTCATCATCAAATGTCATGTATTTATCTCATTTACTTACATAATAATATCACATAATTATTCATTTGCACACTCTTTAGTGTACATCATTCTATAGAATATTTTTATGTCAAATGCCATATTTTCATTAATTCACATTCATTAATCAAACACATTTCCTTATTTCCATTTTCTCATTAAAATTATGCCATTTACATAAATATAAACTAAACACATATACACACATCTCTTAGGCACTATTCGGCCATATATAGTTCTTAACTTTACACATTCATTTTCTATCAATTTCTCACACCAAATACTCCATATAATCACATAAGTAATGTACATTAAACATGTCATTAAGTTATATGCATTTTTCAAATTTCCATATAAGGTTTTTACACATTTTCATACATAAATGCACATGTAAATGTTTAAGCTCAAATTCACATACCTTTCACCACTTTCTAATTAATTCAAGGCTTGTTTTTGCCTTTATCCCCTTGAATTATTTCCTTTCCTAGACATAATTACATCTCACCATAGAAAAATCCCTAAAAATCCTCCAAATCAAATCCTAGTTACATATTTAGCCTTAAAATCACTCCTAATTCTCATAATAAAAATAAAAATTGAGTTTTAACAACTTACTATTCTTAGTGACACTATTCACCAAGTATGAAATTCTTCCTCCTCAAGCCTTTTTTTCAACTTCTATCACTTGTAGTAGCTTAATTATGATATGGAGGTAAAGATTGATCTATTATATATGGGATTTAATAGAGAAATAGAAGGATTGAAGAAGGAAAAAATAGAGGGGGCAAGCTTGAAAATGGCATTGGCCATAAGGAGAAAAGGGAAGAAGATGATACCTTTTTGGCAAATGTGGGCTTGCCACATATGCTAGCCTATAAATATATATGGCCTATGTTTCTCGATCACTTAACGCATAACTTTTTCAGTTCGTTTTAGCTTGATTTTGATTTAAACTTTGAAAATTCATTTTACTTTTTCATGACCTCTAAAAATATTGATTTTAGTGCCAAAAATTCTCAATTAGACCCATTAAGGGCCCTATAAAATCTTATGTCAAAATTCTATAGTCAACTCAAGTTACTATTCACTCGCGTAATTTAAAAATTCCAAATAAATACTAAACAACCTCAAAACAATAAAATTCTTTCTCTAATAAACTCATTGGAATTTTTGACCTTCAAGGTATGCCATTTTTAGGGCCATCCAGACACATCCTGGACCATTCCTGGCAAAAACACAACTAATGTCACTATTCACTTGTTCTCAACTTGTTATGATTTATTGGTTCTGCTAAATCTTTTAATTAATTCATTTTCATTCTAGCCTGACAAAGTCTTATGAGCAATACTTGCCCTTTCTAGCCATCATGTAGTGTCCTGACTTCTCAAGAACACTACTTATCGCTTGAAAGTACTGTTCATGAAACTAAATTACATGGGCATTCCACTTTAGGCTATTCTTGCCTTATATCCATATTATTATATCATAAGTATTTGATGAATGCTTAAAGAACCCATCAATTTCATATTAGGCCATTCAGCTATATCATAAGCTCATTGTGTATTATGGTGTTTTCCAATTACCATATGTCATCCACTTCATCATTTCTTAAATCATATATCAATTCCTAAATTAGGCCATTTAGCCATATCATAATCTCATCATCTGCTAAGATGGCATAAGAAACTTTAGGCATCAAACTAAACATGCTCAAATCATATGCCATTATGACATCTTATAATGCTATATGTAAAACAATAACATAATGATCCTATACTATGCACTAATAGAATGCATTTAATTATAAGGAACATAAAGAGCCATTCATGCATTATTAATTTCGTAACATCAAGCAACATAATTAATTATTTATCTCATTGCCATATTATGACATCTTATCATGTCACAATATGCTTATAATTGCCTTAAATATATTATGGCCATTACACTAGACCATTTAGCCAAGCCATCAAGAATTGTTCAACCATACTTTCTTTCTCATTTCGTGCAACAACACAATTCCTCATAGCCATAAACATGTATATTATCACACATTATCTATATCATGCTTGGTATTAAACATACATATATATGAATTTGTCATAGGTCATAACCTCATTCATGCATCATAAGTTCACTTTTTTACATAACATGGCTCATATCATATTTATATGATCACATATTCAAACTCATGGATAAATCATCCTTTGCATGCAACATTTGACAATAATAACATACATACATGCATCTAAGTCATTTGACCATGACATCCTATTGTATGCTACACATATTTTTATTCACATCCAATCTTAATACATGCTTTCATGATTATTAACATTCACAACATCAGTCACCATTTGTCATATGCCATAAATAAAGCAAAATATGTGCATATAAACATCAAATGGCCATTCGACCATTATGCCTTCAAGCATCCAAAAGCATCACTTCATGCATCCTATATCATATTTAATTCCCATATAAGCATTTAATTCCATTCTTGGACATACATCATATTTATCTTGCATAATCTATGACATACATATGCATATATGCATGTAAGCCATACACATCATATTATCATAACTAATCCCCATATGTTCTAACATCATTAAAGGCTTCATCACACTTCCACAATGTCATTAAACATGATTAAATGTCATTAATAAGCATAATTATTCAAATATCCATAAACACACAACTTTCATATGATAAAATACATGCTTTTCAACTCAAAATCATAAGCACACATAATATAACACTTACTTGGATATCATAAAAATACTCTTTAAAGTATTATAAATCTTGTCTAATATTGCCCCGTGCTTCATTTTTATTCTCTTGAATATAACCACAATTAAAGACCAAAATTTCATAACAATTAAAATATGCTACAATTCATCAAATTAACCTTATATAACATTTTTTGACATTCGATAGACACCTTATAAATTATAAAATCCTTAAATAACTATTCATGCAATATTTGCTTACTATTCCTTCATAACCTTTAAAAATCACAATAATTATAACAAATATTAAATTCTCAAATTGACTTGATTAATCTTTTATTGGCATCCCATTATATCTTTAAAAAATGTCAAAGCTTGAAAATAAACCATTTTTCCCACACATGGTCACTATTCATCCATAATATTCAAAAATTCATAATAATTCAAACATGCATCCAAATTAAAATCCAACTTAATATATCTTATTTTGGAACCATAAATTATTACCAAAAATTATTAAATCTCAAAAATAATGAATTAAAAATTTTTGGGTTACTATTTAACCATACATACTCCATCTAAAATTCTCCCTATATTCTTATATTGAGCCCTCAAATGTATGCTCAGACCATATAGATGTTGAATCATATCTAAAAGGGTTGATTTGGTGTGAGTTTTGGTAGAAATTTGGAGAAGAAAAGCTTGAAAAGCCCTAAAATGGCTAATTTGCCTTGCACGTAAAAGAGAATAAAAGAAAAGGAGATTTGTTGCTGGAAAAATATAGGTTTATATACTAACAATCAATGGCTAGGATTTAATTTTAAAAAGACATCCAGGGGCCCATATTAAAGCCCAAGCAAAAATCCTTTATTTTCTTGCTTTAATCTTCACTTTATTCTTGTTTATCCATTCTTTCATTCTAGCATCAATTTATTACTCATCATGGTCCTAATTAATCATACACATTATTGTTTAAGAACCCTAAAAATCCATGCTCAAAATTTGTGGAATTTTGATTAAAATCACTATTTTCATCTTTATCCGATTTTCACAACATTTAGTATTTACCATTAACTTGCTAGTGGTTTAATATGCAAAATTGT
>CANXYI010661729.1:0-11245 GCA_948208565.1 Hura crepitans
TATATATATATATTGGTGCATCAGTTGGAGCTACTGTTCTGCTAATTGCCACAATAGCGTCTTGTTTATTTATACGGAGAGGGAAGACAAGACTTCCTGAAAAGGGTGTGTATGCTCGTTACTGAAATTTATTTTTGGAAGTTTTTCTTAATTAGCTGAAGTCTTAATTGCGGATACATGCTTAATTTTTCACAATTTGTTTCAGAACATCTTAGGGCTTCCCTACCTGTTCCAAGGCATGTATCTACCTTAAATGATTCTCCTGCAGAAAGTGCATATTGCTTCTCATTCTCTGATATTGAAGATGCTACAAACAAGTTTGAGAAGAAAATAGGTTCTGGAGGTTTTGGAGTTGTATTCTATGGGAAGCTGAAAGATGGTAAAGAAATTGCAGTCAAAGCTCTAGTCAGTAATTCCTACCAGGGAAGGAGAGAATTTTCAAATGAGGTAGCTTTCCACCTTATGGACAAAATAATCCTTTTTTTTTTCTGGCACCATGTTTTTCAGTTGATGGTTTATGTGATTTTGTTTGAGAATAAAAATAAAACAAATAAAAAAGTCTGAAAGAAGCAGAATTATTTAGCCACTGAACCTGAAGGAATCAGTTGTCCTTTTTCCCTTTTCATTTGAAACGATCTCCCCCAATCTCATTGTATGGACACGATAATTCATTCAAAACACAAGGGGGATTATTATCAAACCAAAAGCTCTTTGAAAATTTGCATGATTTGTTAGCTTGAATTGGCTTCATTTAATTCCATATATCCATGAACTCTCTTAGGTGCAATGTTTCCGATTAAAATGTTGCTTTTGTTTTTAATGTTGTAGCAGCCAGTTTTATATATACACTATAGAACATACAAATATATAGAAATTTCACAACCATTGCAATTTTGTAAATTCTGAGTGCTAAATTTGTTTTGGTCAAAGGCAAATTTGTTACTATATGCACTTTTCATAGTTTCTGAATCAGTCTAGAGAATAGTTGAGCCCTTGAAGTGGTGCTCTTAGATTTGGTAATAAAGTATGTGAATAGAAGTTGGTATTACTACTGGCCGCAAAATGACCGCCAGTGAAAAAAGCAGTTTACTCTAATATCGTATTTTCTTAATAAAACATGCAGCATTAGGTTAGTATTTTGGAACTAAATTGATCCATGCTTGTATTTGTTATAGGTGAGTCTTCTTTCAAGGATACATCACAGAAACCTGGTACAATTTCATGGATTTTGCCAAGACGATGGGAGAAGTATGCTTGTTTATGAGTACATGCACAATGGCACACTCAAGGAACATCTTTATGGTAATTTTGATGCGCTGTCAACTTCAATCGAATATAATTTGTGGTACTAACCTACATAGAAATTCTGGTAGGCCCATTAGTCCGTGGAAGAAGTATTAACTGGATCAAACGCCTTGAAATTGCTGAAGATGCTGCCAAAGGTTCATAAGCTAATCCTTCTTTTTTATCTTTATTTGACATTGTTGCCTCTGTTTTATGACTGCCTAATTATTGTAGAATTGTCTTATATCCAAAGGATACTACCATCTCCTTTTTACAAGGAATATTATCCGCTAGAATAAATGTCACAGTTATTAAACAGTTAATGAAACGATCCTTGTGTTTGCTTGCATTCCTATGGTATGCAGGGATTGAATATCTTCATACAGGCTGTGTTCCTGCTGTTATCCATAGAGATCTAAAGACAAGTAATATTCTTCTTGACCAGCACATGAGGGCAAAAGTTTCAGATTTTGGTCTTTCAAAACTTGCTGTAGATGGAGCTTCACATGTTTCGAGTATAGTTCGTGGCACTGTAGGATATCTTGATCCAGAGTAAGTACATTTACTGCTCTTTTTTTTTTTTTTAATTTTCTGGCATTGATTAATGCTATCTTGTTTTGGGCATCTTTTTTTTTTTCCTCCTTTTGTGTGTCAAGCTATACTAACTATTGAATACTATAGCTTTTCTTTGTCAAGCTGCGTATCTTGTTTTTCTTTAAAAAGCTATTTGTTTTGAAACATAACAGAATACCTCAGATGAAGGGTTCATGTTAGTTAAATATCAATGGTTGAAGTCACCCATTTTCCTTGTGTATCAGATTGGTGACGATGGATAGTAAATGTTATTGCATTAATAGTTCTGCTTCTTGTGATATGGCAGGTATTATATCTCTCAACAGTTAACAGACAAGAGTGATGTTTATAGTTTTGGTGTCATTCTCCTTGAGTTGATGTCAGGTCAAGAAGCGATATCAAACGAAAGCTTTGGTGTTAATTGTCGGAATATAGTGCAATGGGTAAGTTTGCTATTGTCATGAAAGCATGCTAAAGTAATATACGTTCGACCCAAAAAGGTGTGCTCTTGAAGGGTTAATTGTTGAACTGTTCAACTTTGACAGGCAAAGTTACACATTGAGAGTGGGGATATCCAAGGAATTATCGATCCTTCACTAAACGATGAGTATGATATACAGTCGATGTGGAAGATAGCAGAGAAAGCTTTGATGTGTGTCCAGCCTCACGGGCACATGAGACCGTCAATTTCGGAAGTTCTCAAGGAGGTTCAAGATGCTATTTTAATTGAAAGGGAAGCATTGGCTGTGAGAGAAGGCAACTCGGACGAAATGTCAAGGACTTCTGCTCATTCCTCTCTCAACACAGGTTCCTTGGAATTGGGTGGAACTGAGAATTACTTGTCCCTTGATGAATCTGTTGCGCGACCAACGCCTAGATAGTTCCATGTTCATTCACATGCACATAATCGCACATCTGTTGGGTAAGAAAATTTTGGATCCTCTTATCACATTCTTTGTTCTACGATCACAGTGAATGGTGGCTGAATTTACTATGTTTAGCATGAAAAAGTGGATATTTTTTTTTTGTACATTTTGCGAGGATGCAAATATATCTGGGCTCTCTTTTTGAGCGCAAATTTCTACTTCTGTTTAGATGTTTAGTTATTTCTGCTGTCGCTTGTAAAAATAAAAAAGAAATCATAATATATAGAAATGAAAATGATTGTAGAAACTATTTTTTGACATGGCAACATGTCATTGGCTCCATTCATGTATAGAAGTACGAACCAAAACTTTCAGGACTTAGAAGTTGAGTGATATGCATCGCCACTCTGAGTTTATGCTATTACAATCTATAAATGATTGTAGCTGACAGCAATAACGGCATGGAAGATCTTAAGCGTGATGTCCAAAAGAGTATCACTACTGTTAGCAGGGAGATATGTTTGTGTGGAGCTATGCGTAGCGTTTTGCTTTACACAATGGTCATCGATGCTGACGGATAACTAATGAAGCCTGTAGAAAATGGGTAGCTTCCAAAGCCCAACTGTGTGATGATAGAACATTTTGTAATTGCCACCTCTAAATTTGTCATTCATAAATTTGATTGGTGAAAAAGAAAAAACAGTCTTAATCAATTCATGACATATTTTTGCTAACCAACTTAACTAATCAATAAAGGCTTGACTTGTTATTAAGCTATTCTACATATTCCTATTTGTATTTTCATTGTTTTGGATGTCTGATGCTTATACAAATTTCTAATTTCTTTCCCTTTTTTTTTCAATCTAAATTTGTTAAAAAAATTAAAGAAATCTATCTAATCTGAAAATGAAGCAAAAGAGCCACGCCGTTTGAGGTCAAAATATGAAAATTTCCTGGACCACGTAGTCGAATAGGATCAAAGAAGCTAATCGTGAACAAAAAATGCAAGAAAATATTATATCATAGTAATTAAAAAGGGCAAAAAAAACCAAAAAAAAAAAAAGAAAAAAGGGGAAATCCCAGAGAATCAAATCGACGGTGCTGATAAATCTTGCTCTCTCATCTGAGTCGTCGCCTATCTCCTTCCTTCTCCAGCGTCCGATCCCTTCTCTTTCCTCTATCTTCCTTTCCATCCAATCCTTCTTATTCTCTCGCGCCCTTTTTTACAAATCTTCTCTAAGGTAACCCACTCATTTCCTCTGCACGCGCTTCTTGCGCGCGCTTTCTCTCTTTTTCGTTTTTCCCTTTGAAATTAACGATGCTGATCACTCCTTTTCTGCTAGGGTTTCACGATGGCAGCTGAGCCACCACCCGCTAGCCCTGGCGGAGGCAGCCTCGAGAGCGGCGGTGACCAGAGCCCTCGCTCCCACTCTAATGTCCGTGAACAAGATCGACATCTTCCCATCGCTAATGTTAGCCGCATTATGAAGAAGGCTCTTCCTGCTAATGGTAAGATTGCTAAGGATGCCAAGGAGACTGTTCAGGAATGCGTGTCTGAGTTCATCAGCTTCATCACCAGCGAGTATGTTGTTGTCGAGATTTTGAATTCTTCTTTCTTTTTCCGTCAATTTTAATTGTATTTGATTGATTGATACAGGGCGAGTGATAAGTGCCAGAGAGAGAAGAGGAAGACGATCAATGGTGATGATTTGTTATGGGCCATGGCGACGTTAGGATTCGAGGATTACATCGAGCCACTTAAAATTTACTTGACTCGATACAGAGAGGTCATCTGAGTATTAATTGTTTTTTCTTTCACCCGTTTGGTTGTAGGGATTCTTCCGGCTGCACGTTTTGTCCTTTTCTTTCATAATAGGATGAATAATTTGTCGCAACGGAGTAAATTTTGGAACTATGTTTACTTTCTTAAGCTACTCTGTCTTCTTTATTCTCCGAACAATTTAGATTATAGTGAAGGATTTTAAGTACTGATTTATTTGTTTCTGTTTTTGTTTTACTGGGATCGAACGGATGATGCAGATGGAGGTATCTCGACACTAGTTTCGCGCAAATATACCTTTTTTCTTTTTTTTTTTTTTTTTGAACTGGGTTTTAATTTGGCGTTCTATATATATGTAAACGGTGGTGTTTAACAGGGCGACTCCAAGGGATCAGCAAAGGGGGGAGAAACGTCTGTTAGAAAAGATGTGCAGCCGAGTTCAAATGTCCAGGTGAAATGAAGCTTTAATTTATTGAAAATCTTCCTTTCCTCATCTTTGAATATGCGTATCTTGTTTGTTTATATAATCAATTTTGCATGCATGACATGTGGTATTATTTGGTGACATTCGGTAAATTGAACCCGCAGATTTCTCACCAAGGCTCTTTCTCACACGGCGTTACTTATTCAAATTCTCAAGTAATCTCTTTTTCCCTCCCCCTTCATAGACATTTTCATATGTCTACCATTAATTCACAGCAAAGTAATGGTTTTTGCAGCATGTGGGGATATTAATGTTGAGTTCTAGACTGCTATTTTTTTTTCCATTTGGGAGGAATTTAATTATGTTTGAAGTGAATCCTAGCTTTTTTTACTGCTAGATGGACTCACTAGCTTCTAAATGTCCCTTCTGATACCTTGATGATTGTTATTACTCAATTTTTATTAGGAAAATTATTTGGTTCTGTTGTTAAAGTAACGGGCATAGTTTCTTGTTTTGTTTACCCTTTTTCACAAAAAAAAAAAAAAAAAAACCCACAAAGTTATGATATTTGGCTTGTTGACTTTTGTTATATGTGTTTGCAGTCAGCAAAACTTCATGATATGTATACAATTGCGTCCATTGGTTTGCAAACTTGAAATGATCCTGAGATGAAATACATATTTATCCTTTTCTTGTGCAAACATTTGGTCTTTGTGGTCGTTGGTTGAATTAATCTGTCATGCATATGAAGGATATTCTACATCACGGGATTGGTGGTGTGATTTTGTCTTTTATTTTTAATCCTCACCAACATTTGCTCACCACTGCTTTCAAGAAGCATCACTGTCAGCATTACCTTTCTTACTTTTTGCTTTTCCAATTTCTACTACTTAACAGTCATCATTACTGCTAGATCGTCCCATCCATTATTGCGTCCTGTATGCCTTTCTCCTTGCATAACTTTCCTCACTCTTAGTGAGCATCATGTGCTAACTGCTGCTTTGTCGCAGCGGCTTCCGCCCATAGTACTATGCTTGTAATCATGCTGGTATCTGAGGCAATCAAAACACAAGAGAGAAGGTTTTTGGGTATGTAACATGTTGTGTAGAAGGTGCTTCCAATAGTATAGATTCCGTATTTGATTTGAGGTTGTAGAATCATATGTGGTTAGCTTTTCCAATTTCTGTGTAGAGACTAGTAAACTAGAAGTAGGGAACATCACGTTGAACATTGCATGCAGCTGTGCGTGTTGCAGTAAGTGGTATCCTAGTAATATTTTCTTCTTAAATTAGAGATGTTGTATAACCATTAAATTAACAGAAATCTGTCTCAACTTGAGAACAAACCTGTTCTCAGAAATGGGCTTGATAGTGCCTGAAGGAATAATGTTTCACAATAGTATGTATTGAGAAATTAGTTCACAAAGACCATGAATATATTTTGGGGCGAAGAGAAGTAACAAAGCCATGAAAAATTAAGATGGTTCTTAAATTCTTCATGCATACCGACTGTAAAGCCTATGATGAAATAAAAATCAGTGACAAAAGTCTGTAAAGAAAGTTTTTAAGAAGTGGGCTGCACAGTTTGCACGCCATTTTTAAGTTCTTGGCCTAAGTATGCACCCATTTGCACATATGCACACAACGACGCCTGTATATGATACAAGTGTGGACATTCTTTCTTCCGCAGTCACTTTTGAATTTTACCTATCCTTTGACCTGTTGCGTGAACATGTTTTCCCTAAATTCACTTTGTAATCATCAGTTGCCGGATGAATTTTTTTGTACTTTCTGGCTTTGATACTATATTCATTGGACTCTTGAAATCTTTGTAGTCGCAGGTCCAGCATATGATGGTTCCTATGCAAGGCACAGAGTAGACATCTGCTCCCCTTCAATAAATGCGACCATTTGGAGCCTACTTAATGTTTTTCCATGCACACAAAAAACTCGAAAGATATTATACCGAAACCAATCTAATATAAACACAACATAATGGATGGTTTCGGTTCTCCTAGTTGCATCTACAGTTATTTCTGGTAATGTTTGTATAATTAGGTTATCTTTTGATAACGACTGTTTGGAAAAAATATTATGTCGTGTGAGGATCATTTCCTATTATTTGTAGACTGGATACTAGACAACCGTAACTTATTGCTTGATGAATTTTATGGCAAATGTTATGTGCAATTTATAGTGCACTTTTTTTTTTCCTAAAAAAAACTTGCCTTTCGCGCGCGATGCCTGACAAAGGATGAGCGATCTAGAGAATGCTTTATGCTTCTTTATTTAGTATTGAGTACTTATTTTAAATGCATCAATTGTGGTTACCGTTTATTTTGAATGAATTGAGATACTGGTTTCAAATGAATGTTTAATTGTGAACAAAAAGCAATAGATGAATTGAAGAAACTTGGTTCGTGGAGCGAGCAAGAACGTCGCAGTGAAGCTGGAGGCGGATGTTTATCATCTACTTTTTTATATTTTTTTTCTGTAAGTGGGTTGAAATTGGCATTCTCCCCAATGGTCTTCCTGATATTATCTCTACCTTTCTGTTGTATAGAATGAATAGTTCTTAAATTTCATAGAACTTGTTCTTTTTCTGAACGATTGTGATCTCGAGTTTCATAGTGCTTGTTCTCTACCTGCAGGCAAAGCCAGTTCTATTCTTGTTTACTTGAGGATTCGCAACGCATTAGCACAAGGAGCCAAGATAATGGTTGGTTTTGCTTGCCTGTGATTTTTGTAAATCACCAATCAGGTCGATTCCTTTATCCTTAAGTTGGACGCTAGAGTAAACTTGGAATTGGAATTGCTTTGGTTATTGAGTTTGCAGGCGAAAATAATTTAGTGCCATGGACCCCATTCTTCTGCTTTAGAGGCCCTTTTGTTTCAACCACCTCTTGCTTTTTCCACCATTTCCATTTTCTCTTCTAAAAGGATTTCTTGCTTCCCAATCATGCCGCGTTATGCTGATGTTTGTCCCTTTTCTAGGCAGAGAAAGATCTGAATATGTTAGAATTTGAGGCCCCACCAATGACTTGTGAAATTACCTCGAATTGTAGCAGAAGTTGGTATATAAGTGCATGCATTTAAAATGATCAACGCCTGTCAGACCATATGTTCTCCATGACCATTCGCAAACACTCACATGCTCTTTGGAACCCACCACAAGAAAGTGGAACTTTTACAAGTCTATTTGGCGAGGTGAGAAATTGGGGACAAGGACATAACATCAGCATTTAAATTATAATAATTTTCAAAATAGAGGTGGTTTGGAATGATCACATGATGGCTCTAAAGGGAATTCCATATCAAATCAAAGGCAAAATGACGAGTAATTTGATATATAGTAATCTTTTCATCCCATAGATCCAATGAACCATGTACATAGGTATCTATTGCCTTGCCCTGCCCGGCCCCAAATGTGCAATGCAATCTGTTTTATAATATGATGATTGAAAACTAATATACATGTATATATAAAATAGGGAAATGGAGGGATTAACAACCGAAAAATGTGAAGAGACAGCAGAGGTGAGAATCTAACCCAAGGCACAATC
Source organism: Hura crepitans (assembly GCA_948208565.1). Lineage (NCBI taxonomy): Eukaryota > Viridiplantae > Streptophyta > Magnoliopsida > Malpighiales > Euphorbiaceae > Hura > Hura crepitans. Next base: position 8,490 of record CANXYI010661729.1, read on the forward strand.
TTAATAAATTACCACACAAAAAGGAGGAAGACTGCCAAATTACAAGAAAGAAAAGCAAAAGAGAAGCTGTTGATGTTGCTTATGAATCTTAGGTCCATATCAGCTATTATGAATGCAATTTAAATAAACAATATAATGTTAATTATTGTCTTTTATTTAAAAGAAGCTGTTCACCAAATAAAAGTACAATAACATCTCTTCACAATAATACTGTTGGCTTTCGTAATGATATTATGTTTAGGGGTGTGCAAAATCGAATTGAACTCGAAAATCGAATCGATGGTTATTTCGGTTTATTTGCTTTGATTTATTTGGTTTGATTTTTTTAAAAAATTCAATTTTTTAGTTTTGATAGTGAAAAACCGAATATACGAACCAACTGAACTATCAAAACTTGGACGTTTAAAATTATATAATTTTACTCTAAAACGATATCGTTTTGATATTTTTATGCAAAAAATATAAAAAGTTCGGTTTGTTAAAAATTCGGTCGGTTCGGTATTTCATATTGAGTTCAATCGGTTCGATTTTTATTTATAAACAATTTGATCTGTTCGGTTTCAGTCGATTTTCAAACCGAACCGACCATTGCATACCCCTAATTATGCTTTGAACTCAAGTTTTTACATTTTTTTCAGAGTCTTGTACCATTATAAAATTTTACTATACTCATATTTGATTTTTTATTCTTTATAATTATCTCTAAGTTATTTTATTTTATTTTTTAAACATTTGGCGGTGGATCATACCATAGGATCTAGTTTTGTGCGTGCTAGCAAAAAACTAGCTACCTATTTCATCACAATTCACAAAGAATAATACATACAATTATCCCAAGTTAATATAGCATTGCTATTCTTATTTATTAAACTATGTGATAAAACTTACTCTCTATGTTTCATATTAGATGTCTTTTTAATAACAAAATAATATTTATTTTAATTTAAGTGTTTCAATAGAATTAAATTAATTTTATGTAATTGGATCTTTATTCTCATGAGTTAATGTAATTAATTTTTTATATTATCTTTCCACCCTCTTTTTGCCAATTTGAATAGCATGCAAAAGGGAACGTCACTCTTTCTTTGACATCTATAATTGTGATGACTATTATCTAGTCAAGTTAGAAGATGAGTACGATGATGATGATAAAAAAAAAAAAAGAAGAAGAAGGTCAACAACAAACTTGGTGATCAAAAGTTTCACGATAGATATGATGATAGAGATCCTTCAATTGGTTCTCTAGGACAATCATTTGGAAAATATGATTACTTAGTCTCCTATACACCTTCACCTACATTCATTGACCAACTAGAGAACTTTCCCTCAAAAGATCCTCCTATTACACCAACCAAACCTGTCACGACCCCTGTCACCCACTTGCAGATATTGTCCACTTTGAGCCATTGCCTTTTACGGTTTTATTCTTGGGTAAAGGAAAGGATTTCTCAAGTAGTCACCCATCTTGGTACTGCTCTGGACCAAACATGTTTAACTTCGGAGTTCTCATGGGATCCGAACCACCCTTTTACCCAAAATGCATCTGTAAGGGCTTTTACCATCTTCCCTCCATTCCGATATGTGATAGGTTTCCTATCCGCCTAAGCGTGGTCCTCCCCACCTTAGGACACAGCGTCCTCGCTGTCATACCGTACTAGGGAGGGTCAAGCTCTAATATCAACTGTAACGCCCCTATCACCCCCTTGTAGATATTTTGGGCAAAGGGAAGGACTTCCCAAGTGGTCACCTATCTTGGTACTGCTCTGATCCAAACATGTTTAACTCCGGAGTTCCTATGAAATCCGAACCACCCCTTTAAAACGCGTCTGCAAGGGAATGCCTTTTTATCGTCTTCCCTCCATACCGATCTGGGATAAGTATCCTAACCACCTAAGCGTGGTCCTCCCCACCTTAGGACACAGCGTCCTCGCTGTCATACCGTACTAGGGAGGGTCAAGCTCTAATACCAACTGTAACGCCCCTATCACCCCCTTGTATATATTGTCCGCTTTGGGCCACTGCCCTTCACGGTTTTGTTCTTGAGCAAAGGGAAGGACTTCCCAAGTGGTCACCCATCTTGGTACTGCTCTGGTCCAAACACGTTTAACTCCGGAGTTCCTACAAAATCCGAACCACCCCTTTATCCAAAACGCGTCTGCAAGGGAATGTCTTTTTACCATCTTCCCTCCATTCCGATATGGGATAGGTTTCCTATCCGCCTAAGCGTGGTCATTTGTAACGACCGCCGATCGACGTCTTATGAACAGTGCCTTCGGAACCCGATTGATGTTCCCCGTGGTGCAAGTCATCATTTCGAGTCCGATGACTGGCATATTGTTCATAAAACTTTGACGGACCTGAAAAGGGTCAAAAATGAAGGAATTAAAATTTTTAGCAGAACCAACAATTACTTTTATGTCATAAACTACCAATTCCGGAGATAAAAAAATTTTGAGACCCGGACAGTGGAGACCCAGGAATGTACCCGGATGGTCTCGAAAATACCATATCTTAAACCTCAAAAAATCTATTTAGTATGTTGGTGAAGGAATCGGAATTTTCTGAGGTCATCTGGTATTTTTTCGGAATATTTTATTCGCCTCGTGAAGAGTGCTAAAAAGTCAACAGTTGACTTTTGGGCTGAAATTTCACATGGACCTTAGTGACATTGATTTAGGAATTTTAAAACTAGAATGGGAATTTTTGGAGTACTGTAGAATATAATATGAATTTTCGAAGTTGAAAATCGGTCTAAG
>CANXYI010661762.1:0-13860 GCA_948208565.1 Hura crepitans
AAGATCTCAGACTTGGAGGGTAATGAATTTTTAGAGCCAATCAATGTACACAGGTTGAAAAAGTACTTCTACTAAAAAAAGAACAAAAAAATGTCTATGAAGCTGAAAACCCAAATAGGGTGACTTAGGCAAAAGTTAGGACACCCTGATAAGGTGAAAACCCAATAAGGCACTTCATGTAAAAGTTAGGGGATCAGAGAGAAAATATCCAATCAAGAAAACCTCTCGGGGCTAGTTGGTAATGACAGTGCTATCAATGGAAATTAATACATTCACCAAGATTAATTAGCTTAGTTTTAAATCCAATAAATGACAAAAATGCTTTAGTTTTAATCACTAACATGCAAATTACCATTCAAGAAGGGATCATACAAATAACTAAATTCTGCACACGTTGTTTCTTTTTAAAACTAGAAGCATTGTCTATAGCTTTCCTTTTTAGTTATAACAATCTATTGTCTTTAGCATCACTTAAAATCCGCTTGTTGTAAGAATTATCTATATGAGCAATGTTAATTATATAGTAAGGCACGTTCCTCAAGATGGTGTGTCTCTCCCACTAGTTAGGAAAGGAGCATAAAATTGACGAATCAGAAGGCTACTATAAAACTTGAGAGGCTCACCAGGTGTCCTTTGTACTAAATCAAACTGTCGCGAGATGCATGAAAGGCTGTAAAAAGTAGCATGCCTCAACTCGATCAAAGGCACATAACCCACATAATAAGATAGGGTGAAATGGCTAATGTTCCACTAAGGACATCTCCAGCACATTGGATTGACTATGTCAAGGCATAAAAGCCATTGTTCAAAGGAGCCACACTTCGTTGTAAGCTTCCTTTTGCAATGATGACGAGAGCCATACCTCACCCAAAGCCTTTTAATCGGTGGAACAATCTGTTCTAATTTCTCTTGTAGCCAAATCTTAAAAAAAATAAATAGAGCTGTTAGGTTGGAAAAGTCATAAAGGATAACCTAAGCAAAAATTATGCAGACCCGCTAGTACGAAAACTGTCACAAGCATACTAGGCAAAAGTTAGGGTCATAACAAAGGTAATAAGATTACCTGCAAGAGAAGTAAGCTCCTTGTCATGAAGTTAACATCCTTTCTTGTCAGTGCATCTAAATCATGAATAGTATCAGCTAAGAAGATGCCGAAAGGATTATGACCGAAGCACGTTATAGTTAGAATGTGAAGAATCTTGACGTCATAGTGATCATCATGAGAAGTAACACTCAAATAGCTCTCAAGAAGGCATAAAAGACACATTTCACTCTTTCCACTGAGTTAACAAAGATTTGGTAAACATGATCCAAAATCACCTGCAAAGAAATTGGACCTACCCCTGGTACAAGTCTACGACACAAAATAGGAGAAAAACCCAGGGCTAGGATAATATCCAAAGGGTAACAATCCTCAAAGGAAGGTAAGGTTAAAGGGGTAGTAGGAGTAATTTTGTATTCAATGATAGTTGTAAACTCTTTTAAGGTGGGACATACTTCTTGTTGACTAAACATGAAGAAATGCAAAACAAAATTCCAGTACTGTGCAACAGCCTTTAAGAACTTATGGTTAATTTAAACTTTGCTAAAAAAATTTAAGAGCCAAAAAGGGGTTGAGAATAGGTGAAACCTAAGAAGTTTTAAATTCTAAAATCTTAAGCAATTTTTAAGCGAAAAAAAAGACATGATGAAAAGAACGAATAAAATGACCAACAAGGGAAGGGTACTTATAAGCCAAGGCATTCCTTTCCTTTTCCAGTTAGGAATAGGAATCCAAAAACATGCGAGGAGGTTCGCACGAACCTAGGTACACATCAAGGCCTGTGCAGATTAAGTAAATAGATCCTCAAACACCCCAATATCAAGTCCATAGCCAATCACATAAGGTCCACACGGACTAAGTCCTTTAAAGTCCGTTCGGACTAAAAGAACCCTTCTACATCCGCACAGACCAAGGTACCACATTTAGGCATAAAATAGATAACAACCTTATGATCATTCAATACCATAAAGCATTCAGAGATCAAATAAAAATGCAAGATTAAAAAGTGCTTAAAAAGGGAAGGGTAAACTGTATCATGTTCAACAATACAGGAAACTATGAATACTATCTTCAAATAGGAAAGAGGCCTCATAATTATGCCTTTACACAACCATAAATAAAAAAAATGAGAAAGAGAAAGAGGTCATCCTCAGGCCTAGCCATCAAAGCTATCCTCTTCCTTCATGTCCTCATCCTTAGAAGAAATCACCAGCCTCTTAGCCACCTTGTATGCCCTGATCTTCCTCTAAGCTTCATGTAAGGCCGCTACATGCCTGGATAGCTCATTTTACAAAACAGTAAAGGATCAATGTCACATAGCATATATGTAACATAACATACATAACATATGTGTAATTTAGCATAGCATAATGCATATAGCATAGGATGTAACACACGTACATACACAAGTGACATGTAGTATATCATATATGTAACATAACACACATAAGCATACATAACATAAATTAGCATAACATGTAACATATAAAGTACATAGATAACATACACAACAGGAATGCACTCACTGCTAGCACCTAAGTTTCATCAATCATGGCTCTCTTAAAAGCCTCCATGACCCGTGCAGTCCTCTCTGCTAGAGCCTTCTTCACTTGATCAAGAAAAGCAAGGTGTTAGGCATGTGCAAAGAGAAGATCCCAATAACAAAATTAAGGATCTTACTAGTGTTGTATCCTCATGCTCAAAGGTCACAGGCTAACTCTCCTTAATGAGAAGCTTGGTAGAAGAAAGTTCCTCATTGATACCATAGCACATATAGCTTAGCTCAGGTACATATGCTTGCATTCTTATCACCTCATTAGGAAAAGACACCAAGCCAGCTAATAATCCTAGAGCATGGGCCGGAGGAGGTGAGGACTAAGAACCGAGGAGTCGAATGTGATCCTTAGCCACTTTCTTGAGGAAGATGGATCAGCCCAGGGACAATAGTGGTCCACAACACAATAATATGCAAGTTAAGAAGACATCATGAAAGAGACAGTAAAACACAAGAATTTCACTTGAGGTGGAAGAGACCCAGAAGTGTAGGGAACCCGAGGAAGTAGGTGAGATGCAGCCCACGGAGCATAGCCTTCACAACCATCCTCTACTAGTGTGGCCTTAGGAACCCGATGGTTATCCTTTGTACGAAGTCCAAGTCATTGATGTACCTTTTGACTAGCATAGACTCAGGAGGGTCTAAAGGGATGAGATGCATGTCAGGACCCAAGTGCTAGTTGACTACTCTTTCTCCTAAAAACCAACAATACATTTTAGGAGTAGTCAGGGATAGATGGTGGAAGGACAAGCCCTGAATGTAGCGTAGAAGAGGAGGTAGTTCATTAATGGGGAAGATCCACCAGGCCAAGTCAACCTACATAGGTAAGTATTAATAACACATAAACAGTTACTGAAAGAAATATTTTTCTATGCAGGAATTACTTATATTTGTTTAGGCACATAAGCTGAGATACTAGTGATGTTGTATCAAGGATGCTGCATTCTATGGACCCGAGGTAGGCCGGACCCACCTATCTATCATAGGGTAGCATCGTGGCACATCAAGCTCACAAGGATGGGCTAACAAATGAAGCTTAAAAGCCTAAACCTAAGGATAACAAAAGAAGCAAGTCAATAATAAAATCTTAAAGAAAAAAGAATAAGGAAAGAAGAGAGAATTGGCTTACCAAGACACCAAACACAAAGCCCTGGACGAAAGGATGACTTTTTCGAGTTCGTACAACCATGTCTAGACTCTAAAACATCCACCCTAAGGAGTAATTACACCAGTTCTAGCTCCCTATTTTTAAACCTCCTTTAACATTGAGAGAAAGCTCCAACTCACGGTGCCATTAGCATTAGCAAATAAGGAGGTGCCTAGCAAGTATAAGATGAAGCAGCGTACATATTGATCCACTTCTAACTTGCTTGAAGGAGACTCTTCACCCTACCTCTCCTGAAGGTTAGTGTAAAGAATACTATTAGCCCAGTCTTATGGCACAAATCCTAGCAATTCTTTCACCTCTAGCAACCACAGGGAAGGATGTTGATAGCAAGCATTGAAGGCAACGGCACAACCAATGCAGGGTGCCCCGGTAATGAATGCCTAATCGAATGGCATGATTGTCAGCTCACTGAAGGATAAGTAGATGGTATGGGTGATGTTCATCCACCTATCCAACAAAGCCCGTAAATCCTGGAGATCACTGCAAAAATCTCCGCCTACAAGGTGATCAATGAAAGTCTGAAAGCCTATCATACATACCTTGTTTTTCACCATCACAGGCATGATGAAATACCACTATTATAAACTTGAAATAGTACCCTCACACTTAAGATGTGTCTATAAAAAGCAAGGAATTAAGAATCAGGACTTAGTTCACAAAGTCTGCACGGACCAAAAAATTTTTTTTTTGTCCATACAGACTAAAAGGATGCAGGCAAAATAGGTTTGCATAGACTAATGAATGAGTCAAAAGTAGTCAAAACTTATATCTGCATGGACTAAGTATGAGTTAAATACAAGTTTGCATGGGCTCCAATCAAAGTTAGAGATAGTCAATAGTTGGTCCATATAGACTTCACATACACAATAACTTATGCAACTATAGGAACAGTTCTGACAAATAAAAACTTTGTAGGTCTGCACAGTCTAACATCCCTAAAGAACTAAGTCCACATGGACCTATCGAACCTTAATCTATTTAGTCTGCATGAACTTATCGCACTAGAAATTACTCAGAGCATAAAAACACAAAGACAACCGAGACGACATAACTAAAAACACATAAAGAGTGAAGACTCACCTGCAGGTACACTTTAGAGCATGCATGGTGGGCTAGATCTACCAAAAGTGGGGTCGATGACCAAAAGCAATGCCATTAATAGGCGCTGCATTCTTTGGGTAGTTCACCATTATAGATGGGATAAAACCCACTAGAGTGGGCATCAAAATGTCCTCTGATAGAGGAGGAGAGGGCGTAGATCCCCCTTCTTATAGAAGAAGAATCACAATGGGTGCATCTTCACAGTTGGAGAAGGAGGAACCCAAGGTGCTTCCAATGTAAGAGGCCATAATAAGAACGTCCTTTTTGAGAGAAAATGAAGAATACAGAAGACTACAATGGAAGAAATGAGAAATAGAGAAGAAAAATGGACGGCTATATTGCTGAAGCGATAAGTCCGCACGAACCTTTGTAAGCCAAGTCTCCCAAACTTACTCAAGGATAGTCTATAAAAGTTAATAATAAGTCTGCACGGACTAATGTATGGATGTCTGCACGAGCCTAAAACCACTAAAATCTAAGAGGTTAAATTCACTCTTCTTCTATCAAAATTGACATTCTATTTCTTTCCTATAGGACCAATTCAGAATCACAAAGATTAATTCCCTCTAAGGATCAACATCAAAGTTCAATCCATTAAGCTTGGATCAACACCAAAGTTTCAATCCCCAAATTTGACTCCGTGTCTAATTTACGTTATAGGGTTCAGCCTAATAAGCCAATCCCCAAATTCGACTTAGTGTCCAATTTATGTTATAAGGTTAAGCCTAATAAACCAATCCCCAAATTTGACTTCGTGTCTAATTTACGTTATAGGATTCAGCCTAATAAGCTAATCCATAAATTCGACTCCGTGTCCAATTTACATTATAGGGTTTAGCCTAATAAGCCAATCCTCGAATTTGACTCCATGTCTAATTTACGTTATAGGGTTTAACCTGATAAGCTAATCCCTAAATTCGACTCCGTGTCTAATTTACAATCCAAAATCAAAAAATCCCTATACATTCAATCAAACCTTATCAGTCAAACAACCGTAGGTGTGATCAAAATTACTTAGTGGAGAGTGTACATGAGAAGGCGATCTAGAGAAGTTACAACGAAAACATACTTGGGCCTAGTTGGATTTTCACTTCACCTGAGGACAAGCAAGTACCCACATGCAGTATAGTTTTCATCACAATATCAATTCTTTTTGAGGGGAAGATATAACTCGGGTTTAGAAAGCTTTCTAATGATTCAAAGACCTATATTCGATAAAGCTCCATATCAGGTAAGTACACCTATAGGTAAGTATTTGTAAATTTGGTACTTTGTTATGTGCTATTCCAATTCATACACTACATAGCACACACTAAAATGAGGGCAACTATAGACACCTCACCCTAACCAATGATGATAACTAGAGACAGCTCTTGAGCGTAGCACAAAAAACCCTCTAAGATATAAGCCTGCACAGACTTACTACTTAATTTTGCACGAACCAACCATAGAAGCATATCAAAACTCGGGCCACGAAGACTACGGACCATCCCTTCAAAAGCCTTGGTCCACATGGACCATCAGGGATAAGTCCACACGGACTTCTCATTAGAAAATAGACTCTAGATTTAAACATTGCCTGCTTAGTCTAAGAGTCAGAATCCTTAAGGGATTAGGACTTCCTCCTGATGAAAGGATGTGGAAAAACCTAGAAAAGAAATATAAATACTTCTTTTCATAGAGAGAGAAGGGGTTTAAAAAACATATACTCAATAAAATTATAATTGCAACCATTCTAGCAGCAGAAGGCATTGAAGCTTGATGAGGGTTGTCACAAAGAAGAATTCAACTACCCTTACTTCCATCAAAAGACTTTTATGCTAGTGCTCAAAGAGATTCTTTTATACAGGTAATATCTGAGGTCCATGAATGAGTTTTGTATATCTTTTATAAGCTAATGATCTCTGAGATGATTAATTTATGAGGTGATACCTTGTTCTCCCCATTCTCATTGATGATGAGTAGGCTAATCATATTAGACATATGAATTGTGAATTTGATGTCTGTAATTAGCATTAGGCATGCCATGAGAAGTTAATTTTATTGTATAAATCTGATCTTATACGAAATTAGGTCTGCACGGACCTAGTATCTTTGAAGGCATGTATTTATGTTAGTTTGCATGGCCTTATTATATGCATATTAGTTAGGTTTAATGGTCCACACAGACCCCCTGTCACGAGGGTTACACCTTCGTACAGACTTATGAATGGCAATTTGTATTATAATCCCTCCCTCGCTACATCCTATTGCAGTGATTTATAATATGTGGTGTATCTATATTGAATGTGTTTATGATTTTAATGTTCATTCACATGTTAATGGCTCAGATCTAACTTGTTTGACTTTAATGTTTTTTGAGTTGTTAAATGGATCTTGCGCTGGAGTAGGACTATGAGACAGACTTAATCTTTCCCTGGTAAAGGTCTGCATAGACTAAGTATCATTATCTCCCATGTCCCATATGGAGCTGATGATGCTGAAGCAGCCAGTTTTAGGACCATAGCTTTTTTCTTTGGTTTTGTACTATTTCCACTTCTTTGCTTCTTTTTGGGTTGTAATAACTAGTAAAAAGCCTATTTTACATGATAAAACTTAATTTTCACATCAAATGATTTTATACATGATTAATTGGTGTTTCCTAATAAAATGGGTTTGTATTTCCTTAATCAAAAGTCACATGAAAAATGTATTTTAATAAAGGCCAATCTCCTAGAAATAGGAGTTGGGAAATTACCGCTAATTCCTATAAAATTATAGGTAACTGTCAAGTCAATTAACAATTAATTAATAACCTGCATTTTAGATGTATAATAGATATTATTGTATTCTTTAAATACTACAATTTACTTCCATACATGTGAAGGTGATACAATTTAAATTAAGAATGACATATGCTTGAATGATAAAGGATTGATAAAAATTACAATATACATGGACAACATATTATTAGGGCATGAATAAGATCTAAAATTCTGAACCTTTCTAGTATAGAAGATCAAAGGTCCTAGTGTAGAGGTCAGGTGGTGACTCCACTAACCACTATCATCCCCGGTAAAAATACATAATCTCTATAGGAACAACAACTATAGACAAGTGAATAGGAATTGAATGTAAATAGATTATGATTATTTTCTGATACTACATGTCTTTATATATGCATAATACATGAAGTTAATTAAAAATAGTGGGAATTAGTAAATGATAGTAACCACAGTGGTAGGTGATTGAGTGTTGTATATAGACAGATTAAGAGTAATGTATGTTGCTATAGATGTGTACATTCATATTAATAGCTTTCTCATGACACTACACACCTTTATAACTACATATATGCATGTGTTTACCGAGTAATAATTATGATGCATATTATGCAAATTTAATATTTGAGTTAGATATCAAATTAATGCATAAATTGACATTAATAAATTTTTGATATTGGGACATTGTAAATTACTGCAATAATTAATATACATAATTTGTATGTATTGTATGCTTGATGACAATGTCTATGTATACATAATTTATATGTATTATGTGGTTGATGACAATGCCTATGTTCATATGTATATTTTAATGAACACATCACTAAGTGCATGCTTATCATATCAGTTCTTTCAATGCACAGGTTTAGCTTGAGATTAGCAAGTGTAGCCTTAAAATGCAATAGTTAAATGATAAGAAATTAGTTTTGAAATAGCATAGTCATTTATATGTTTAAACGAGTAAGATAAGTGGGCAATCATGTTAGAGTCCTTATATGGGGGTAAAACTCCTTTTTAAAAGAACTTTAGCCTTATATAATTTAATTCATAATTTGTATGTAATACAAGTACGATAAACTATTAAATGTAAATGTAATTATGATAGAGAATGATTTGATTGGTGTATATTGATAAGGATTTTATTGCATGGAACATTGTTAAATGAGTTGAGATGATTCTATGATAGATTAGGAGGATTTGAAGATGTGCAATGATCTTGAGACTATATTAGAAGTGTTTTATATAGGTAGAAAATTTTTGGTGTTTAACTCAGGTAGTCGTTATGTTGCCCAATTTTCTATGAATTGTTTTTTAGTCGCATGAAATGGCTTTTAATTAGTCAATTATAGCTAATATAAGAGTAACCTCAAGTGATAATAGATAAATAATCAAGGTACATCACTAGGATAATTGAGTCTATAAGTGTTAAGTGAATGGCAGGTGGAGTAGAAATTAGGATGGGTGACTATTGGGAAGTGATTGTAACAGACCTTATCAAATTCTTGAAGAAACTCGATAGGCGATACACTTCCCGTCAAGTCACCTATCCTAGAATTTCTCTAAAGGTAAACTCCATAACACTTATGGGCTATTCTAGAACTCTATCAAATATTGCTTAGATATCCAATCTAATCTTTAAGCATGTTCATATATGGTCTAATAGACTTAAAAAAAGTCATTTATAGACACTTTCAAGTTATAGAAAATTGGGTAACACAATAACTACCCGGGTGACATACAAAATTTTTTCACCTGTTAAAAGCACTTCTATAAAACAAATCATTCCATTCAACCTCCATCTTGATCCTTCTAGTCCCCCAGTCATCATCAGCACATATCAAACATATATCAAAATCACACACATAGGGCCTCAGGCCTACAGATGTCGAAAACACAAGCAATCTAAACAAACAACCACCTGTTATACATTAGATCTATGTTTAATATACAGAAATAGTAGCTCCTAAGCATGCTAACCTATACCTATAGAATTTAAATGAGTGCCATTATTAAAAAAACAACTCTATTTACCCTTTTGCACTTGTATTGCTACACTACATGATCATCGAGGCTAGTCTGCTTATCCCTGCTACCTGCACACCACAACACGAGTACATTAAGTATAAAACTTAGTAGTGAATTTAAACCATTTAAAACATGCCACATGTATTAACACATACAAGCAAACATAAAACAATGGTCTAGATATAGTGTGTGGGCATTATGCCAGGTGACTAATGCCATTAAGATGATATGCCATGTTTACTTCAAAATTAATAAAAGTGCCACTGTGTTTTATTTATTAAATTTGCCATCACAAATTATCATCAAATATTCTAGAATGATATTTTACTTTACTTTAATTTCATTTCATAGGCCCGACTAAGTAGACGACACTTACAGACACTAGACCAAGAGGGAACTAAAAAAATGTGCAGCAGCCCACATTTTAGACCATGCCCCTACACCGACTTGATATAGCCATAGAGATCAGTATATAGGAACCTCTCAAAGGGCAAAAATAATGAGCAACTATGCATAGGGATTAGTTTGTAAACCTCCCAATGGCAACTTATCAAGTCAAATTATTCATATAGGTCTGCCTAATAGACTAGTTCAGTGGCCTTTATAAGGACATTTGCCATTACACTGACATAGTCTAATATATAGAGAGAAATGCTAGCAATATAGTGGTCTACCCTATAGACTAGCGTAGTGGCTCAATTATGAACCTCGGCTACTGCAGTGGCCTAGTTTGATAAATAGATAGTTTAATAGCTACTAATCCTAAAGTTGACTAGTCAACCCATTCAGTGGGTGTCTAACTAATGGGCCATCTGACTTCATTTTAAGTTCATTTCTTTACTAATCATCTTTTTATAATATTCTAAGTTGAAAAACAGAGAGTTATAATTTTTATCAAATAGTCAATTTTTGACCTAAATAGTTACATGTTATTTTTAGCCCAACTGCACAATTATAGGTCAATTTTTTGAAATATTTTAAAACATTTTCTTAGGCATAATTAAAGGCATATTAAATCTAGTATAGTCCATCATTTTATCTCAATTATATAATTGCCAAGTAATCATTTTAAATATGGGTACCTAAAATTTATTTTACGGGACAATTATACTTCATTTTCCTATTTTACAGTAGCAATTTTAGGTTCTTTTCAAGGCCTTTTTTAGTGCCAATTACACTCATTATTATACACTTTCATAGGCCTAAAGGCAATCCCAAAAGTATATATCAAAGTGCTAAAAAAGTGGTTTCTAAACCATGTCACATAATATTTCAAATTGGTTCAATTTAAGGTACCATTTGCATACATCCTTTAGTTTGTTTTCAAGCCAATTTTATCAAGTTTTCACAAGCCAAATTCAACTTCATTTTCTAACCCTTTTATAACCTTAAAAGTTATCCCATACTACATGTATTTCATGCCTTAAAAATCATGCATATCCACTTAGGTTATGCCATATACACATTGCAAGGTTCATGCCAAATATGTTATGTTATATCACACATATGTATATGCCAAATCATACCTCATTTCCATGCCATTTTAGCCTTGTATAGCTCTCGGCCATTATCCCAAAATTGCCATACACATGCTTGTAATCACATTCAAGCACACATACATACATTTTAACATCACACAAGCATGCATACACACATGTAATGCCATTGTCATGCAAACTAGGCTAATTTACACCTTAATCATGCCTTGGCCACACTAAACACGCACGCACACACACAAGCTTTATTCACCAATTTCTTCACCTACACTTATAATGCCATCACTAACAAACTAATCCATATATAATATTCTAAGAATACATGCCATACAACTGGCCTACACACCAAGGTACCTCTCGACCTAATGAAGCCTCACATTTATATTTACCATTCTAACAGCACACATATATAATTCATGTCTAATACCTTAGAAATCATGCTAAAATTACCTTAACAAGCCATATACACACACTCTCCCTTGCACAAACCTCCTGATCAAATGGGGACTAAGCCTATCCATGCATTCTTTTCACCAAAAGACCATTCCAAGCATGTATTCTATACATAGTTAGCCTAAATACATGCCTAAATCACCATTGCACATACTTTGACTAAGTTTATCACCATTTTCGTACACAATATCCACACATAAGCCATGGGAAATGAACAAGGCATATGTTAAATGCCTTAAATTCACATACCTCACTTTAAAAGGGGATGAATTCTTCATTTTAAGCTTGAAAGAAACCAAAACACACCTTACTTTGCCTTAGCTTTTATTCATGCCATCCTCCCTTCAAAAATCCTTGAAAAATCATACACATCTCTAAATCAAATTCCAAGCATATAAACATTCTTAGAATCACTAAATCTTTTAGGAAATAAATTTAAAAGGGTTAGATTACTTACATATCAAAAGTTGATTCTTGGCACCCTTTAGATGTGCACTTGAGCTCTCTTGAATTTTCTTGAAATCTAGGGAGTCCCATGGCCTCTAAAACCATAAAAGTCTATTCAAAACATAATTAGTGGATTTTTAGAGTCAATTGGCAAGGGAAAAGCTTACAAAATGAAGCAAAAATGGTAGAAGCTAAGTGAAAATGGCATCGGCACACAATGAGGAGGACGAAGGGGAAATGGGTAGGTGGTTGGGGTGAGTGGCTAAGTGGACACTTAAGTGTCAACTTTAGGCTCATATAATGAGTGAGGTGGCACGGGTAGGGCCACATGCCACCCAAACATCCTAAAAAAGATCAATTTCAGTACAAATTTTGGGGAATTTTTAAAAATCACTCAAACCTTTAAAAACCATCATGTTTGTTTTAAAAATCCTCAATTAATCCCATTTAGAGGCTCATAAAATTTCATGGCAAAATTCCATCGATGGGATAGTTAACCAACTACCTCGATTTACATATAAAACCTCAAAATTAAGAAACTTTACAAACAACCTTAGAATTTAAAAATTCTTTCACCAATGGACTTAAAGGTTTTTTAACCTTAAGGGTATGGCATTTTCTAGCCTATCTAGGCATATCTTGGTTCATTCTTATCTCGACTCCATTTGAGCTTTCGGCTCACTAGATTATAGCCTAAAATAATTTATTGGTTCTGTTAAATCTTTAAATTAAGCCATTTTCATCATTTTATGGCCCTTCAAAGTTTCACGACTAGTACCTTTGCCTCGAGCCTCGTGAAAGTGACCCGACACTTTTGGAACACTTTTCGACCCCAATGGTACTATTCACGAAGCCTTGACTTATGAGCATTACAATTCTTCCCCTCTTAACAAATTTCATCCCCCAAATTACCTAAAATGAATAGGTGTTGATACTGAGCCATCATATACTCTTTAAGCTCCTATATAGCTTCTTCTATAATATGATGCCTCCAAAGGACTTTAATAAAAGGAATAGCTTTATTCCTTAAATATTTAACCTCTTTAGCTACTATTTGTATAGGTTTTTCTTTATAGCTTAAGTCTTGTTGTATTTCAACATCTATTTTTAGAACTATATAGGAGGGATCTAATTTGTATTGCCTCAACATTGAGACATGAACACATTATGAATCTGTCACAATTTAGATGGCAAAGCTAGCATGTATACAAGAGGTCTCACTCTTTTTGTGATTTCATATGGTCCAATAAATTTAGGGCTCAACTTCCACCTTTTCTCAAATCTAAGGATCTTCTTCCATGGAGACACCTTTAAGAATACTTTGTCACTAACAACATACTCAATATCCCTCTACTTCATATTAGCATAGGATTTTTGCCTATCAACTATAGCCTTCAATCTTTCTCTTATCACCTTAACCTATTTGTAATGCCTATAAGTCGAGGCTCTATGAATAGTACCACTGAGGTTAAAAAGTGTTCCTAGAGAGTCAAGTCATATTCACAAGGCTTGAGGTAAAGGTACTGGTCATGAAACTTTAAAGGGTCATAAAATGATGAAATTGACTTAGTTTAAAGATTTAGCAGAACTAATAAATTATTTTAGGCTGTAATCTAGTGGGTTAGAGTATGACACCCCCTACTGGATCTCTGAAGAAACCTAACAGGTCACCCATCCTAGGATGGCTCTAGGAGAAAACTCTTTAACACTTAGGAACTATTCTATAATCCTATCAAATATTGCCTAGATGTCCAATCTAGTCTTTAATCCTATTCATACATGGTCTGATAGACTCAAATAAGGTATAT
>CANXYI010661876.1:0-10385 GCA_948208565.1 Hura crepitans
TAAGCCCATATAATCTTTAAAAAACCACATATAATACTTCCCCCAATTTATGATTTTAGTAATCCACGATAAATATTTATAATAATTTTGGGTGATTCTCGAGAAATATATACACAAAAGAATGAAAACCCATTATAAAATTAGCTCATTTTCCTTTTTTATAAAATCATCATGACCTTTAAAATTTCAAATTCTTGTTCCATAATTCTTTTTAAAATATTTGAATATCAAGTCATGGAATTCCCAAATCCATTTGAGCAAAATCACTAAAATTTTTTGTTCAACTCTAAATAATATTGTTTTAATGTAAAATTTTGTTTTTGATCTTAACTTCCTTTCCTACCTTTGTTTTCATTTTGAATTGTGTCTATAATAGTTTTATAACATTTACTTTTCTCTAGTCTTACTAAAAATTTTTGAATCTTGAAAATACTATTCACACCCCGAGAAACACTGTTCATAAACATCAGGTATATGAAATATAAAGTTCGTAATTTCATATAGAACATCTTAAAAGTATTTGGTCTATGAAGTTAGAAGTTCTTATTGTCATATGGAACAATAAAAAGTATATGTTTTATGAAACATGAAGTACGTACTTTCGTATGGAACAAAAAGGTATGTGGTACATGAAACACGATTTTTGTACTATCATACTAAACAATAAAAAGTGTATATGAAACATGAAGTTCATACTTTCATATGGAACATCTAAAAGTATATAGTCTATGAAATTTGAAGTTTGTACTTTCATATGGAGCATCTAAAAGTATATGGTTTATGAAATTTAAAGTTTGTACTTTCACATGGAATAATAAGAAGTTTATGGTTTATGGAACATGAAGTTCGTACTTTTATACAGAATAATAAAAAATATATTATATATGAAACATGAAGTTTGTATTGTCATATGAAACATCTAAAAGTACATGGTTTATGAAATTCAAAGTTTGTATTTTCTTATAGAACAATAAGAAGTACATGGTTTAAGAAACATGAAGCTCGTACTTTCATATGGAACATCTAAAAGTATATGGTTGGTGAAATTTGAAGTTTGTACTTTCATATAGAACTATAAAAAGTATATGAACATGTAGTTCATATATTTATATGGAAAAACAAAAGGTATATGGTTTATGAATCAAAAAGTTCATAGTATCATATGGGACGATAAAAAGTATATGGTTTATGAAACATAAATTTTATACTTTTGTATGGAACCATTGAAAGTATATGGTTTATGAAATGCGAAGTTTGTACTTTTGTATGGAACATGTAAAAGTATATGGTTAATAAAATTTAAAGTTTTTACTTTGATATGGAATAATAAAAAGTATAAGGTTTAATAGGCCTAAAGTTCGTACATTCATATGGAACATCTATATGTATATGGATTAGGAAATTTATGGAACAATAAAAAAAGTATATGGTTTACAAAACATGAAGTTTATACTTTTACACAGATCATCTAAAAGTATAAGGTTTATGAAAGTCGAAGTTCATACTTTCATATGGAACAATAAAAAGTAAAAGGTTTATGAAACACAAAGTTTGTACTTTCATATGGAACATCTGATGTATGCACACAAGGCCAAGCTAAAGAAGCATAATTAAAGGACTAGTTAAGCATTCCAAGTGCACTAATTATAAGAAGCAAAGCCAAGAAACTTAAGGAGGCTTATGCAAACTTTATGGGTAGATTTGTGCAAAACCAAATGAAGCTTTAAGAACTTGTAATTCAAGATGCTAAATAAGCTTCAAATAGACCTCTTTAACTAGTCCATCTTTCCTTTATGTTTAGGCCTTCTCAAAAGGCCTAAATCTCATTCCTATAAGTAGTTTGGGTGTAAATGAGCCTAAAACAAAAAGTTTCCTTTTTTGGTTTTTTGGACATTTTTGTCATTTTTAGCTTTCATTTGGTGTAATTACATAAATGAGGACATAGTTCACACTATTAGGTTGAAAGTTTCCTTTTTGAAATTTTAAGACAAAAGTCAACAAGTTAAAGTCCACAACTCAAGGTCAATGAGTCACGTGCAAGTCATGTGCCAACCGTGTGCCATCTATGTGATACTAGTCATGTGCCATACATGTGCTATCAATCATGTGAGATACATGTGCATTCAAATGGATCATATGGGTTGCTTAAATGCATTTAGACTTTGAAGAATTTAGACTGGGCTCATTATGAAGGTTTAAGATTAGATCAAGATTCAAGTTGGGCCAAGAATTCAAGCTTGTGTAAATTATGCCAAAGATGAAATATGAAGACAAATAAGTTAGGCTAAGCTTGAAATAAGCCCAATAACTTAATGTCTATGTAAAATTTTGGCCAAGTGGTTATTTCTTCTAGAAACTTATCTTATTAAGGTAGTTTATTTAGGAAGTAACTCTATAGGGTAGTTAAAATAGAGCACAACTCCTGTATAAGCTTTATTTGTTGCCTATATAGGGCAAACCAATGTATGGGAAAGGGCATTCAATGTTTAATCTTAGGGTTCTATATCAACATTTATAATATGTATTAGGACATTTATGGAACAATAAAAAGTATATGGTTTATGAGGCATGAAGTTCATACTTTCATATAGATCATCTAAATGTATAAAGATTATGAAATTTAAAGTTCGTATTTTCATATAAAGCAACAAAAGAATATGGTTTATGAAACACGAAGTTCATAATTTCATATGGAACATCAAAAAAGTATATGGTTTATGAAATTGAAAGTTCATACTTCCATATGAATTAATCTAAATATATGGTTTATGAAACACAAAGTTCAAACTTTCATCTAGAACATTTAAAAGTACATTGGTTTAAGAAATTTGAAGTTTATACTTTTATATGTAACAAAAAATGTATATGTTTTATGAAACGCAAAGTTTTTACTTTCAATTAGAAAAATAAAAAGTATATCATATATGAAACATGAAGTTTGTACTATCAAGTGGAATAATAAAATGTATATGGTTTAAGAAGCACGAAGTTTGTAGTATCATAAGGTACATTTAAAAATATATGGATTAGGAATTTTATGGAACAATAAAAAGTATATAGTCTATGAAACATGAAGTTCATACTTTCATATGGATTATTTAGAAGTATAAGAATTATGAAATTTGAAGTTTGTACTTTCATATGGAATAATAAGAAGTACATGGTTTTTGAAACACGAAGTTTATACTTTCATATGTAACATTTAAAAAGTATATGGCTTAAGAAATTCAAAGTTCAAACTTTTATATGGTTTAAGAAACACGAAGTTTGTACTTTCATCTGGAGCATTTAAAAGTACATTGGCTTAAGAATTTTGAAGTTCATACTTTCATATGTAACAATAAAATGTATACTATGTATAAAGCACGAAGTTCATACTTTCATTTGGAAAAATAAAAAGTACATAGTTTTTGAAACACAAAGTTTGTACTTTCATGTGGAACAATAAAATGTATATGGTTTAAGAAGCATGAAGTTCGTATTTCATTATGGAACATCTAAAAGTATATGGATTAGGAAATTTATTGAAAAATAAAAAGTATATGATCTAAGAAACATGAAGTTCATAGTTTCATATGGGTCATCTGAAAATATAAGGATTAAGAAATTTAAAATTCATACTTTCGTATGAAACAATAAAAAGTATATGGTTTTATGAAAGACAAAGTTCTTATTTCATATGGAACTTTGAAAAGTATATGAATTATGAAATTTGATGTTCATGCTTTCATATAGAACAATAAAAAGTATATGGTTTATGAAACTTAAAGTTCAGACTTTTAGATGGAAGAATAAAAAGTATATGGTATAGGAAATACGAAGTTCATACTTTCATATAGAATAATAAAAAGTATATGGTTTACAAAACATGAAATTTGTACTTTCATATGGAACTATAAAAGTATCTAGTATATGAAACACAAAGTTCATACTTTTATATGGAATATTTAAAAGTATATGGTTTATGAAATTCAAAGTTCATACTTTCATATGGAACCATAAGAAGTATATGGTTTATGAAACATGAAGTTTGTACTTTCGTACAAAATAATAAAAAGTGTGTGGTATATTAAAACACAGTTTGTATTTTTATATGGAACAATAAAAAGTATATGTTTTATGAAGCATGAAGTTTATACTTTCATATGGAACAACAAAAAGTATATGGTTTATAAAACATGAAGTTCGTACTTCATATAGAACTATAAAAAGTAATTGGTATATGAAACACAAAGTTCATACTTTCATATGGTGATATAAGTAAAGAAGGGCAAAATGGAGATTTTACCATGCTTCAAGGACCAATAACAAGATCAAAGGCAAAAGACTAATGGAAGGATTTCAAGCTTAACTAAAATCTTTATTGAAGAAATGTAACAACAACGGACCATGCTTGAGAAGAATAAAGGAGTGAGTCTAAGAAATAAAGTAGGAGAGCCCAAGATATTTTTGATCAAGTTCCAGGTCCAAATTAGTGTTATAGATACCTGAATTATCAAGCAAAAAATTCAAGTATGATACATTGCACAAATCAGTTCTCAGCACCTAGTTTTGCACTTTTTGATTTAAGTTTTCAATTCTAATTTTTTCTTTTCTTCTTTTTCTCTTTTTTTTTTTTACTTAGATGATGATTAAAACATCAACTAACTCAAAAAAATAGGGATCACATAATTTAGGTACTAGGGAAAATAAGATGAACACCAAAACACTTGAACCCTAAATATAGGTTATATGCAAAAGAATAAAAGAACAACAAATAAAACACAAGGACAAATAAGAATTTACCCTAGCCAAGCTTTGATACCAAATGATACTGAACTCTAAGATTAAAGAACTCAAAACCCCTAAACTATACATTATGGCTAGAACAAGAACAAGAATAATACCCCAACCATTGCATCACTAAACTAACAAAGAATGTCATTATGTGGGAATGTGATTCACCAAGCTAGGGTAAACAAAACCATCTAGCCCTACTAAATTAGGAATGCGAAGGCTTTTCCTTCAAAACGAGACCCGACAAAACAAAGAAAGAGCTATGCTATTGACCAAACTTTTCATAATGACTTCAAATTAATATGCCTCCTCTTTTTTCTCATTTTGTTTAGGGGGTGAATAGAGAATGAAATGCAAAAATAAGGAAAGGGTTCTAAACCTTTTTTTAAAGGCTACTTATGAATGGAAACACAAGTAATTGGTTGATAATAATAAGATCAAAATTCACCAAAGAAATTACCTTGAATGAAAATAAATTCTTATTATAAAAAAAAGAAGATAAGCTATCCTTGCCAATAAAATTAGGCTAAGCCATTGTGGGAACTAACAAAATATTATTAATAATTGAATTGTGAATTTACAAGCCAACAATGAGGCTATTTATAGGCCTCTTACACCAACTCCTATTTCAATAAGAAAAATAAAAAGTAAGGGGAATGTTTGGATGACACCCATTAACAAATAAATGAAATTACAAAATTAAAGCTAAGCTAAATAGGGCCCTTATTTTTCAACATAGGAAGTAAAATAAGGGACATGTTTATATGACTCCTAATTAGATTTCCTATCTCGAACTAATATTACAATAATTAAATATTCTACCAAACAATGCCCTTGCCACCTAAAATAAACTAGGCCTATATGAAGTGTAACCCACTTTTAAAGCCCATATGCCAAACATAACATCTTGTGCTCTTCTTCTTCATTTCTTAGACTCACTCCTTTATTCTTCTCAAGCTTAATCCATTGTTCTTGCATTTCTTCGACAATAATTTTAGCTAAGTTTGCAAATCCTTCCTTTATTCTTTTAGCCCTTGATTTTGTTATTGGTCTTTTAGGCATGGTAAAAGCTACATTTTGCCCCTTAGTGCTGAATGTCATTTTGCCCACCTTTGCACATGTCATATGGAACATTCAAAATTATATGGTTTTTGAAATTTGAAATTTGTACTTTCATATGGAACAAAAAAATGTATATGCTTTATGAACACGAAGTTCATATAGAACAATAAAAAGTATATGATATATGAAACATGAAGTTCATACTTTCATATGGAACATCTAAAAGTATATGGCTTACGAAATTCAAAGTTCATACTTTCATATTAAATAATAAAAAGTATATAGTCTATGAAACACGAAGTTCCTATATTTATATGGAACAATAAATAGTATATGGTATATGAAACATGAATTTCTTACTTTCATATGGAACATCTAAAACTATACAATTTTTTAAATTCAAAGTTCGTACTTCATATGGAACAATAAAAAACAAATGGTTTATGAAACACGAAGTTCGTACTTTCATATGGAACAATAAAAAGTATATGGTATATGAAACATGAAGTTTGTACTTTCATATGGAATATCTAAAATTATATGGTTTATGAAAAGAAAAAATCATACTTCCATATGGAACAATAGAAAATATATTATTTAAAAAAATGACGTGCGTACTTTCATATGGATAAATAAAAGTAAATGGTATATGAAACACAAACTTCATAAATTCATATGGAGAATCTAAAAGCATATGGTTTATGAAATTCTAATTTCGTACTTTCATATGGAACAATAAGAAGTATATTGTTTATGAAACACGAACTTCATAATTTTGTATGGAATAATAAAAAGTATATGGTATATGAAATACAAAGTTCATATTGTCATATGGAACATCCAAAAGTATATGGTTTATGAAATTTAAAGCTTGTACTCTCATATGAAGCAATAAAAAGTATATGGTTTAGTAAACACAAAGCTTGTACTGTCATATGCAACATCTAAAAGTATATCGTTTATGAAATTCTACATTCGTACTTTCATATAGAACTATGAAAAAGTATATGTTTAAGAAATGCATAGTTCATACAATTACATGGAAAATATAGTATATGGTTTATGAAATAAAAAGTTCATATTTTCATATGGGATAATAAAATGTAAATGGTTTATGAAACATGAATTTCATAATTTCATATGGAACAATAAAAAGTATATGCTTTATGAATCATGAAGTTCGTACTTCCATATGGAACCATTGAAAGTATATGGTTTATGAAATGCAAATATGTTTAATGAAATTCAAAGTTTGTACTTTCATATGGAATAATAAAAAGTATATACTTTATGAAACAAAAGTTCATGCTTTGATATGGAACAATAAAAAGTATATGCTTTATGAAACACGAAGTTCATACTTTCATATGGGCTAATAGATAGTATATGGTTTATGAAATGCGAAGTTTGTACATTCATAGGGAACATTTAAATGTATATGGCTTACAAAATTTGAAGTTTGTACTTTCATATGTTATAAAACTATATGCTTTTTAAAATGCAAAATTCATACTTTCATATGGAACAATAAAAAGTATATGCTTTATGAATCACAAAATTCGTAATTTCATATGAAACAATAAATAGTATGTAATTTATGAAACATGAAGTTCATACTTTCATATGGAACATTTAATAGTATATGAATTATGAAATTTTAAGTTCGTGCTTTCATAAAGAACAATAAAAAGTATATGATTTATGAAACACAAAGTTCGTACCTTTATATGGAGCAATAAAAAGTATATTGTATATGAAACATGAAGTTCGTACTTTCATATAAAATAGTAAAAAGTATATGGTTTAATAAATACGAAGTTCATACATTCATATGGAGCATTTAACATGAAGTTCATACTTCCAGATGAATCATCTTGAAGAATAAGGATATGAATTTTGAAGCTCATGCTTTCTTATGGAACAATAAAAAGTATATGGTTTATGAAACATGAAGTTTGTACTTTCATATGGAACATTTAAAAGTATATGGGATAAAGAAGTTTATGAAATAATAAAAAGTATATGGTTTATGAAGCATGAAATTTATACTTTCATATAGATCATCTAAAAGTATAAGGATTATGAAATTCGAAGTTCATACTTTCATATGGAGTAATAAAAAGTATAAGGTATATGAAACACAAATTTTGTACTTTCATAAGGAACATCTAAAAAGTATATAGTTTATGAAATTCAATGTTCACACTTTCATATGGAACAATAAAAAGTACATGGTTTAAGAAACATGAAGTTTGTAGTTTCACATAGAATAGTAAAAAGTATTATGGTTTATGAAACATGAAGTTGGTATATTTAAATCGAACAATTAAATGTATGTGGATTAGGACATTTATAGATCAATAAAAAGTACATGGTTTAAAAAGCACGAAGTTCATATATTCATATGGATAATCATAAAGTATAAGCATTATGAAATTCCAACTTCACACTTTCATATGGAATAATAAAAAGTATATAGTTTATGAAACACAAAGTTCATACTTTCATATGGAACATCCAAAAATTGTAAGGCTTATGAAATTCGATGTTCATACTTTCATATGGAATAATAAAAAGTATATGGTTTAAGAAACATGAAGTTTGTACATTCATATGGAACAATATGACTCTAGGGTTTATGAAACATGAAGTTCGTGCTTTCCTCTAGAACATTTAAAGGTATATTGGTTTAGGATATTTGAAGTTTGTACATTTATATGGAATATAAAAAATTTTATAGTTTAAGAAACATGAAGAGTGTACTTTAATATGGAAAATCTAGAATTATATGGTTTAGGAAATTTATGGAACAATAAAAAGTGTATTGTTTATGAACCTAAAGTTCATACCTTCATATGGATCATTTAAAAGCATAAAGATTATGAAATTTGAAATTATAACTTTCATATGGAATAAAAAAAAAGTATATGATTTAAGAAACAAGAAGGTTGTACTTTCATATGGAACATCAAAAGTATATGAATTACAAAATTTGAAGTTCATGCTTTTATATAGTATAATAAAAAATAAATGGCTTATGAAACACGAAGTCTGTATTTTCAAATGAATCAATAAAAAGCATTAGTATAGGAAACACGAAATGTGTGCATTCTTATGAAACATCTAAAAGGATGTGGATTGTGAAATTTATGAACAATAAATAGTATATTGTTTATGAAATGTAAAGTTCATACTTTCATGTGGATCATCTAAAAGTATAAGAATTATTAAATTCCAACTTCATGCTTTCAGATGGAATAATAAGAAGTATATGGTTTATGAAACACAATGTTCATACTTTCATATAGAGCATCTAAAAAGTATATAGTTTATGAAATTCGATGTTCATACTTTCATATGGAATAATAAAAAGTTCATGGTTTAAGAAACATGGAGTTTGTACTTTCGTATGGAGCAAAAAAATTATATGGTTTATGAAACACAAAGTTCGTATTTTCATATGGAATATTTAAAAGTACATTGGCTTATAAAATTCAAAGTTTATACTTTCATATGGAATAATAAAAAGTAAATAATTCAAGAAACATGAATATCGTACTTTAATATGGAACATCTAGAAGTATGTGGATTATGAAATTTATGGAATAATAAAAAATATATGGTTTACAAAACTTGAAATTCAAACTTTCATATGGAACATCTAAAAGTATATAATTTATGAAATTTGAAGTTTGTACTTTCTTATGAGACTATAAAAAGTATATGGTTTATGAAACAAGATGTTTGTAGTTTGATATGGGATAATAAAAAGAATATGGTTTTTGAGATACGAAATTTGTAGTTTCATACGAAACAATAAAAAGTAAATGCTTTTATGAATCATGAAGTTCACACTTTTGTATGGAACTATTGAAAGTGTATGGTTTATGTAATGTGAAGTTTGTACTTTCATATGGAACATATAAAAGTATATGGTTAATGAAAATAAAAGTTTGTACTTTCATATGGAATAATAAAAAGTATATGCTTTATGAAATAAAAAGTTCATTCTTTGATATGGAAAAATAAAAAGTGTATGCTTTATGGAACACAAAGTTCATACTTATATATGGACTAATAGATGGTATATGGTTTATGAAACACGAAGTTCATACTTTCATAGGGAACATCTAAAAGGATATGGTTTATGAATTCAAACTTTGTACTTTGATATGGAATAAGAAAAACTATGATACAATTAAAGAGGGCAGGATGGTCTTTTGCACAATAGAGGACAAGTTAACGACACATGCATGCCTAAAGGACCAATTACATGTGCAAGAGCAAGAAAATTGCAAATTGGCTTTGGGAACTTGGCTAGAGTTTACATTAAAGAAATAAATAAAGAACTCACCAAGGAAGAGAAGAACAAGCCAAATAAGCTAATGTATGTACACAAGCAAATTAAACTAAAGGAGAACATTCAAGTGACAAGTTGAGTATTCCAAGTGGGCCAATCACAAGGAGTAAAGCCAAGAAGCTCAAGGAAGCTTATACAAGCTTTATTAGTGGATATATGCAAGATCAAATAAAGCTTCAAGAACATG
>CANXYI010662082.1:0-13532 GCA_948208565.1 Hura crepitans
TTCTCTATTCTTGAATGAAAAATGGAATCATGGTTCACAACACCATCTAGGGTAAAAGGGACACAGTTTATATAAGATGCAATGCATGGGATTGATAAAAATTAGAATATTTGGACGGCATATTATTTGGGCACTTTCAAATTAAAATATCATAGTCCCCAGTGGAGTCGCCATTATAGAGATGATGTATTTTTACTGGGGATGACAGTGGTTAGTGGAGTCACCACTTAGCCTCTACATCATGACCTCTGATCTTCTATACTAGAAAGGTTTGAATTTTAGATCTTATTTATGCTCTAATAATATGTTGTCCATATATATTGTAATTTTTATCAATCCCTTATCATTCAAGCATACATCATTCTTAATTTAAATTGCATCACCTTTACATGTATAGAAAGTAAATTGCAGTATTTAAAAGAATATGACAAATATATTGTACATCCAGAAAGCGGGTCATTCATTAATTATTATTTGACCTTACAATTACATGTAATTCTATAGCAATTGGTGATAATTGCCTAACTCCCATCTCTAGGAGATTACCCTTTGTTCAAATACATTTGATTGTGACTTTTGATTAAGGAAATATTTAAAACTAGTTTTGTTTAAGAAAACACAAATTAGTTTTGTATAAAATCATTTGATGTGAAAGTTAGGTTTCAGCATTTCAAGCAAGTTATTTACTAGCTATTACAATCCAAAATAAACAAAGAAGTGCAAATAGTACAAAACCAGAAGAAATAAGAAAAGACATTAGAATGGTATTATCTATACATCGATTAGTCCTTCTGGACTACAAAAGGCGTTGTTGTTAGTCCAGATAGACTACTTCCCAGAACAGGTATTCTGTCCATCTGGACCTCCACTCTAGTGAAAAGGGTCACTTGCATACAACTGAAAAGAAGAGATTAATAACACCAAATAGTGGTCCGTGAGGACTTAATGACAATGTCAAATAAAATGACCATATAATATGATATAGATATAAAGGCATGCTAACATGGTGAATAGAATATGTTAAAACATAATAGATAAAGCAAACATGATATTGTTATCATACCATGGTCTGTACAAACCTCATACTACATATATATCTAATTTATAAGTCTGCATGGACCTTCTACCACATACATATTCAATTAATACGTCTATGAGGACCTTCTATCATTCAAAATAGGTCCGTGTTGACTTAGGTGTCAGTTCTAGCATGTAAGTGCAATTACAATTTTCCATGAATGATTAGAACATTCTTAAATTGATTTAGCAGGTTAACCTACTCTTATAATTGTCATGGGGATTATATAAAACTACCTCACCTGACAATTAATTATGAGAGATCATTGGTTAAATAAACAACTCAAATAAATGAATGAATACGATGAAAGGAGCCACAGATTTTACCTTGAAGTGAGCACCAAGCAACAAGACAATGGTGGGGTTTTGGAATATTAATTATTTTAGTAAGGGCTCTAGACTAGTAAAGTGGATCTTATGCCAATTGTCTTCAATCATCTTTTTTATGTATTCCTCCTCCTCAAATAGGTTGATAGGAAGGGTATTTATAAGGTTAGTGAATAGCTTTTTCATTCAGAGTTATGCTAGGATTAGGAATCAGTGCTTGAATAGGAATTTTACACTTCTGGAAGTTTTACGTCGATATATCCATGTGGACTTGTAAGGCTTAGTCTACGTTGACTTAGGTATTGTTTTCCTACTAGTATATGGGCTTTGGGCTAGGTTGGGTTAGTCCATGCGAACCTCGTTGTAGCAAGTTTGTGAAGACTTGTGCCATGTTGGTCCATGCAAACTTGGGTTTCAGGTTACTTGCCTCGTTACTTGAGCCTATCTCTAGTTATCATCATAGGCCTAAAAAGGTGAATAGGTCCATACCATAGAGGCTTCACCCCTGCACCCCCTATTGGAATCAGTGTCAGGCTTCAGGCTTGGGCTGCTGCTTCTACCATAGATTCCAATTATTTTTCCATAATTCGGGTTATACCATAAGCTTTTCGGGTCAGGTCAAAGTCCAAATACATAAGAAAGTCCAACACCTAAAATCAAGGTGTCTATAGGGATTAAAATATGAATTTTAAAATAAATGGCATAATATTTTGAGGTTCAAATAAATTACTATGAATTTTTGAGTTTGCTAAAAAACTATGATGGTTCGAGATTTTTGAGACCACCCTTGACATGTCAAATTAGGACCTACCTCACGCCAAATGGCAAGGAGGTTTGCCAAGTGGAAAACCTCACTTGACAAGTGGATTTCCAATTGGAATGAAGAAAGGCTTCTTCCACCTTTTCCTTGCTACTGCCGATGCCAGAGAGGGAGGGGAAAGGACATAACTTTGCCATCTGACCACAAAAATGAGTGATTCTAATTGCTAAATTCACTTTTATGTGTTAGGTACCATGAAGAAACAGAATCATGCATAAAGAATTTTTTGTTTGGGAGATAAAAATCATCCAAGATAACTAGTTTAGAGCAGTCAAGAATAGTGACCTTGAGGTGTGTTTTGGCAGATTCTCCTCTTTCCTTTGGGTTTTTTTGCTACCATTTGATTTTAGAACCTACCTAATACCTATGTGATTTTGTGCATAAGGTGTTTGTGGCCATTGGAGGGCAACTTGAAGTCCACAAAGGGAGAGGGAGTTCACCATAGAAGTTGGACAGCTTGGGATTCTTGTGTTTTTAAAGGGCTTCTTTAACAAGTAAGTGAACTTTAAGCCTTTCTTTTATGCTTTATGCTACTTAGGATGATGAATAATAATTTGCAATGGTTGGAATATTGAGCTTATGATTGATTTTGCCATTGGTAGTGTTGATTAAGTGAGAATTTAGTTAATTAGGGGGACATGATTCAAAGTGCTTGAGAACTTAGTTTTTTTTGCTTGCTTATTCTAATGGTTATGGATGCTTGGATTGGTTGTATAATGACTAGAATTTGAATTCACAATTGCTTGGTATGTTAGAATGAAGATTATGGCCATTGTAATTGGAAATCATGATGAAATATGCCATTCATGCTTGTACCGGAGAACTACTCTTACTGGATTTTATTTGTGATGGTTAGTAACCTATGAAAATTGGCATGAAATTGGGTGTGTATGAGTATAATTTTGTCTCTAGCATGTACATATGGATGAACATTGATATAATTTGGTAAAGGATTCAAATGAAGTGCCATTTTCCTTGTCACCCGAGAGCAGGTTAATGATAATATTGCATGTGATTAGGCTTATTGAAATGTTAGGCATATGAATTGTGATGGCCAGACAATTGGCTTATAATGACTTGACTTGGACAATGTATATGATATATTGATAGATAAAATATGCCTTGAGAATATGTCTTTAAATGACTAAAAATTTGGAACTAAACCATAGGTTGATAGCTTAGAATAATGGCTTATAAAGGACTTGAATTTACACTATGAATATTAAACTTTTCCTGATGTCTTTAGGGCAAGCATTAAGACATATGTATGAATGGCATTTATGCCTATTATTTGACCTTAGAATTAGCCTAGAAGTGTTTGGCTTCGGGCCTATGAATGTGTTTAATAAGACATTAAAAACTATGTTAAATTTGGACTAAAAATAGTCCTTGAATTATATGTTGAAAAGTGGTCAAAATGACTTGTAACTATCCAGTTGATCATTACCTAAACCAAAAATGTCACTAGATAGAAATTGTTAGTTTCTTGAGAACAAATGCTATGATAAATCATAACATATTAAACCTTGAATTTATGCAATAACAAGACTCAAGATTATTTTGGAATTTTTACTCGGTGCCACCAAAATGTAGCTGTACTAGACTGACTGAAAAACATAGAGTGTGATAAAATTATAATTGTCTATTTTTTAATATGAACATTATAAGAATATTTTTTGGTCAATAAATGAACTTAAAATGTGCTACATGGCCCATTAGTTAGACACCCATTAGATGGGTTGACTGGTTAACTTAAGGTTTTGTAGCCGCTAGTTGTCTAATGTTTAGGTAGTAAATATTATTGGTGGTTGGAGAGGTCCACAGACTGATCTCCATTATGTCACCCAGGTGTTGAGAGTTTATTTGTGGCTAGGGAGGTCCATGGGCTAATCTCCATTATGTCACTTTTTTAATAAAGTTTATTTATGGCTGGGGAGGCCTACCAGTTAATCTCTATTACATCACGTGTATATTATTTAATTGTGTCTAAAGAGGCTACAAGTTGATGTCTATTATGGCATACATGCCGGTCCAACGATATAGGTCTAGAATAAGGACCATTGTACTAGTTTTTTTCCCTCTAGATATAGTGTCTTGAAGTGTTGTCTTACTAGTTGGCCAGTGAATTAAATAATGTGAATGATAAAAAAAATAGTTCTAAAAGTACAATTAAGCATAATTGGATACCTTTTTTTGAGTAACTAATGAAATATAGGCAAAAATGCATTTTAGTCATTTTACACATATGCTAAATAAATTGACTAATGTACAATATGCATGCTATGAATCATAATAACTACTTTAGATACTTTATATGAGTCAAGAAGGCTCTTTCCTAATTTTAAATGCCTTAGGGGTATTTTAGTAATTTCACACCATGTTATATTAATTGAATCTAGTAATAACTAAAACATAATTATCAGACTATATAAGTATGAAAAGGATATAATGCCATGATTTAAATGCTTTAAGTTCACCACTAAGTATCTCGTATGCTCAATGTACCTATTTTGGTGCACAGATACTCAATAGTGGAATCTAGCCTTATGATGCATGTCAATAAGAGTTTAGAGGATACCTGTAAAGGATTATAAAGTAAATGTTGTACATTTTTTATATCCATGTATCTAGGTGAAAATTTGGTAAAAACATGTATTTAAGCTTTGTATATGTGATATATACAAGTAAACATAAATTGTTAATGTAAATAAAATAACTTTTTATGTTTTCTTATGAATGTATGCTTAGCTAAGATGACTAATATGGATGTGAGCCCGAGGCTCTGTATATGCATGATTTTATCTATGGCCTAAGGCTTGTATTTGTTATGTGATAGGTATTAATGTTAGGTTGAGAATAGGGGACCAGATTGGTCCAAGAGTTGTGAAATGTTTTATAGAAGTGTTAACTAGGCTTTTAAAGACTTTAGGATAGAACTTAGACCACCAGTATGCTACCGAAATTTCTATGTTTTTGGACATGATCCATAATTACCAAAAATTAGCATTTCTGTATGATTACACCTTGAATGAGATATAAAACCTATAGCATGTGAATTTGGAAACAAAGTTAGTTAAACTGATATATGTAATGGAAGTGATATGTACGGTACTAGTGTCCTAGGAGTGCATGCATCACCTACGGGGTTACCTAAGGGATCCAGTAGGGGGTGTCACATTGTTTATATGGAATTATCTAGGTGAATGTGCTTTTTTAGTTTGGAATGAAAAGGATATCATATGGGACACTTTGAAAGGATAAAAAATTGTTAAAAAATAAACTTGAAATTGGCATGAAAAATTTACTAGTTTTGGCATGAAATTTGTACCTTAAAATGGCCTAATTTGTGGTGTTTGTGTAACTTGGTGTGGAAGCCATTTGTATGGTAAATTGACATACTTATTTGAGTTTGGCTTTAGGCTTATTGAAATACATGATTGTTGGTGTAGTTGGCATTGAAAAAGGACTTAACATGAACATAAAACGGCTATCGCAAATAGGTAAAATGACCTATAACTGTCCCGTTAAAAATGATTTTTAGACTAAAATTGAAATAAATGTTTAGCATGTAAATAATTGAACCAAAATAATAGGCTAGACTTAATTTAATATGCTTTTAGTCATGCCTTGAGAAATGGGTTAAAATGTTACAGAAAAATTGACCCGTAATTACCTAATAAGACTAAAAATGACATGTAACTGTCAAGGTCAAAAATTGACCGTCTGATAAAAATTTTAACTATATGTTTTCAACTCTTAATATTATTAAAAAATGATCAGTAAAGAAATAAACTTCAAATGAAGTCAGATGGCCCCTCAGTTAGACATGCACCAGATGGGTTGACCGGACAACTTAAGGATTAGTAACTACTAGACTGTCTATTTATTAGACTAGGCTAATGCAGCAGTTAAGGTTTATACTTGAGCCACTACACTAGTCTATAGGGCAAGACTCTTTATTGCTAGCACTTTTGACTGCATGTCAAACTATGCCAATGCAGCAGTGAAGGTCTCTTGAAAGGCCAGTACACTAGTCTACTGAGCAAACCCTGAGGAATTATTTGACTTGATTAGTGCCCTTGGGAGGTCTATAGACTTATCTCTATGCATAGTTACTTAGTATTTTTACCCTTTGAGAGGTTTTTATTAATGGATCCCTATTATTGTATCAGACTGGTGCAGCAGTTGGGGTGTAAAATATGGGCCACTACACACTTTTTAGTTTCCTCTTGGTATATTGTTTGTAAGTGTCACCTATCTAGTCAAGCATATGAAATGGACTTAAAATAGAGAAAAATGTAAATTTAAAATAATTGATGATAATTTCTGATCGAAATTTTATTAAATACACCACAATGGCATTTTGGTAAATTTGAAGAAAATATGGCATTTATATGAATGGAATGAATCATTTGGCATGTGGCTTATACACTACACATAAACCATTATTTTATGATTGCATGTGTGTGTTAATGTATATGGCAGGTTTTAAATGGTTTAAATTCACTATTGAGCTTTATACTCAGCGTACCCATGTTATGGTGCAAAGGCAACAAAGAGAAGTAAAGCAGCCTCAATGATCATGCAGTGTAGCCATACAAGTGTTGATGGGTAAAGAAAGTTGTTTTTCTTTTATTAGTGGCACTCATGTAAAATCTTATAGGTTTGGGTTAGGATGCTTAGAAGCTATTATGTCTATATATAAAACCTAGATATGATGTATATAAGTAGGTGTTATATTGATTTCGTTTGCTTATGATTTTGATAGCTGGGCCTGAGGCCCTATATGTATGGTTCTGATATGTGTCTAATATATGCTAATGATTGACTAGTGGACTAGAAGGGTCTAGATAGAGTTTATGGATTATTTTCTTATGGAAGTGTGTTTTAACAAAAGTCTAGATAGTCGTTATGTTGCCCAATTTTCTATGACCTAGAAAGTGTCTGTAAATGGTTTTTTTTGAGTTTGTCAAACCATATAGGAATATGCTTAAGAATTAAACTAGATATCTAAGCAATATATGACAGAGTTCTAAAATAGTCCATAAGTGTTAAGGAGTTTGCCTTTAGAGAAATTCTTGGATGGCTAACCTAATAGAAAGTCCATCGCCTATCGAGTTTCTTTAGGAATTCGATAGTAGGTGTGACATTTTATGGTATTAGAGCCTAGGTTTAAAGTTCCTAAGTAATTTACATGAGTGCTAGAGTCTAGGGTTGGTTATGCTGTTATATTACACTACACACAGGCTTATAAGTTTTGTGATTTTTATGGTAATACGAGGTAGTTGATATACCACTAGAGGAAAGAATAGAGGAAGTGGCCAGTTATGCTCTGACTAACATATAAAGAGCAAATAAAGTAGCTACTCTTAAGCCTAGTGATATGGCACATAGGCTATAACCTCAGGCACTACAACAAGTAGAAGCATCTCCAGCTTTGTTAGAATAGATAGTTAATCTTGAGACACACCTTTACACTTGATACTTTACCTCCACCTCCTTTACAAGCTCCTGTACCTCCATCAGTCCTAACTCCTATGTAGAAGACACTATTGCAAAGAATTAAAAAGATGGGAGCTATGGATTTTTTGGGCATGAAGGAGGATGATGCAGCACGAGTGGAGTACTAGTTGGAGAGAACTATTAGGATTTTGGAACAATTAGAATGCTCAAATGAAGATAGTTTAAAGTGTACAACTTCCACCTGTAGGAAGAGCCATACCATTTGTGGGGTACTATCAGAAGGAGAAAGCTCATATAGGAGTTTTTCTTCATAGAATTCTAAAAGAGATACATCCTTAAGTCTTATAAGGATAAGAAGAGGCAGTAATTTCTAGATTTGAAATAAGGCAGGAGGATAGTGGCTGAATATAAGAAAAAATTTACCCGATTAATTAGATATGCAGAAGAGTTCATTCCCAATGAATAGGAAAAGTGTAAATGATTTTTAAAGGGGTTGAATATAGAGTTGAGAATGTAGATAACAAACTTAAGGGTAACAGACTTTATTATATTTATTGCATCTGCTTATGACATAGAGGAAATGGTACAAGAAAAGAGAGATTTCTTCTAAAGGAAGAATAGTTTACTATGGGGCAATCCAACGTAGCCACAGGTGATAGTAAAAGAACGAGAGAAACACTATCTTAGTCTTAGTTTGTGCATTAAGCACTAAGATAGATATAGTCTTAGAGATTTGAGCAAGCTTCCATAGTCAGACCCTAACTACCTCCTAGAGCTATTAGTACTCTTGGTCCTTTAAGTAAGAAGAATGGACCCCCAACCTATAATACATGTAATAAGAAGTATTAGGGGCAATGTAGATCTAGTCAAAAATGAGAGTGCTTTATTTGTGGTGCTAGGGACCACTATTAAAGAGAGTGTCCTCATAGATAGCTTGAGGATGGTCACACTCAAGCATCCATCGTTGCACCTCAAAATAGAGGTCAGAGATAGAGTAAAAGGGATTAACATAGTCCTAGTTAGGGGACCTAATTAGAAGCTTGTGCCCTATCTAAACAGTATACTATTAGAGCTAGAGAGGAGGCAACAACCCCAGATGTCATAATTGGTACTTTTTAGTTATTTAATATTCCATTTTTGTCTTTGGTAGACCTAGGATCCACACATTCATATGCATGCACTACATTGTCACATGATAGATGATTGAATCAGAGCATGTACATATAGATATATAACTCAATAATCCTATAGGATAGAATGTGCATGTGAATAAAATGTATAGATAGTGTCCTTTAGTGATCTAGGAATTCTTATTTCCTATGGATTTGATTGAATTGCCTTTTCATGTGTTTGATGTGTTTTTGGGAATTAACTAGTTGTCAGAGTATCAAGCTATACCTGATGAAAAAAATAAGAAGCTAACCTTCTAGACTATAGAGGGATAAATAGTGACAATTATGGGTGAGAGAAATTATGTGAGTAACCACATCTCAACTATAACAATAATGAAACTTATCTAAAAAGGGAGCGAAGCTTACTTAGCCCATGTCATTGACACTGATGCTTCTACCCCAATACTTGAATAGATTCCAATAGTGTATGAGTTTCCTAAAGCATTTCCAGATGAGTTGCTAAGTTTGCCTCTATAAGGAGAGCTTGATTTTGAAATTTAGGTGTATCCTAGTAAAACTTCTATTTCTATTACTCTTTACTAAATGGCACCTACTGAGTTGAAAGAATTAAAGGTGAAATTGCAAAAACTATTAGATAAGGGGTTTTATTAGACCTAGTGTTTCACCTTAAGGAGCACCTATGTTATTTGTGAAGAAGAAAGATGGTTTACTTCAATTGTGTATTGATCATAAATAGTTGAATAAGGTGATAGTGAAAAACAAATATCGTTTTCCTAGAATAGATGACCTCTTTAATCAGTTGAGAGGTACGGGTGCATTTTCCAAGATTGACCTAAGATCTAGATACAATCAACTCAGAGTCAAGGAAGCTAATATTCCATTGACTACATTTAGAACTAAATATGGGTACTATGAGTTCTTAGTGATGCCATTTGGACTTATGAATGCCCTGATAGCCTTCATGGACTTAGTGAACAAAGTATTTTAACCATACATAGATTAGTTGTAGTTGTATTCATTGATGATATTTTTGTATACTCTAAGACAAGAGAGGAACTTGAATTATGACACCCTTTACTCAGTCCGTACATTAGACCTAAGTAGGGAGCTTTACCGTATACCGATATCTAATTTTGCTACCTATAAAACCTGATTAAATTAAAAATTTATTAATTAGATAATTTCTTAACTTATGGAGTTGTAAAAAAAAATAAAAACTATTTGACATGCTTTACAAGGCAACTAATAGGGTCATCATGTCGAAAATTTGGCCGCATAATGGTTGTACTGGTGCATTTTCCAAAATAGTAAACCTATTGAAAAAACTTTTATAAAGACATACAACATATCTCAACTCCAATTAGGTCCTCCTGCCCTTCAAAGTCATCAAAAAAAATCACAAAGCCTTAGGCTCAATTTAATCAGCATTCACACATGCAACGTCAGTGTTATTAGACACTTAATGCAAGAAAAATAAAACTTTTACAATAATACTCTTTTAGCTACAAAACTAACCCATAGTTTATAGATTAGGCCCAATCCCTCTGGAATTATAAGAGTAACACTAATAATATTTACATCAACATCATTTTATGAAAAAGAAACCAAAAGTACCCAAGAAGGTAGCCTCATGTTCTTCTGTGCGGCAAAAGCTTTGACTCTAATCCGCTACTTTGTTACCTACGCATCGCAAATAAGCAATGCACTAAGCTTTCGGTTAGTGGTGTTATCACTTTAACTTGATATAAAATTCTAAGCATACTCTTATGAAATATATGCCATATGAATTATTTATTATCATATGCATGCATACATTATGAATATCACATAATTATGCAATTATAACACATATTTGCCTTTAAAAAAGTGAAAGCCATACTATGTCCATAATCACATCATCATACTTTCAACATGAATAAAAAAATCAACCACATGCATAAGGTACTCCTATATAAGTAAAAAAAACATACACATGCTCAATTTTACATTATAATGAGCATAACATCATGCACTTTAACCCCATTATCATACATATGCATCAATACTATATATTTGGATTTAAGACCATATATGCACCAGCACATCAATTATTTGAATATTAAACTCTGCATAAAACTGCACATGTCATATTAGTGGGTTTAAGCTGCCATTATGCCAAAATACCAATGTCATAAATAACACATCATTTAAACTACAAATAACTTCATTTTACATTTAACTTATACTTATATCACACATTTTCTCATTATTATGTTTAACATATACCCATACTAAAGAGACAATTTTCTAAGGCTCGATAGCAGATAATAAGCAACTCAAAGGTGCTTAAAATGATGTACTCGAAGGTACTGGTATCTTCAAATATAGAACATATCAACCTGTAGGTCTCAAACAAAGTAGTGCTAAAATAGTGGTTTGAAAGCCTAGTGCCCATCGACACAAAAATGCATATGACCCATCGGCCTATTACTAGAAGGTAAACATTGTAGCTACTAATCCTAGTTGACTAGTCAACCTATCCAAACTAGGTTGACTAACTATGTAGGCATTATTAAACTTATTAATTTATCACATTTTAACCATTTTAATTGCAGAACATTATTTATGACTCAACTTACATAAACTGATCACAATTGCCATTTCATACCTCAGTGAGGTCTAAACACTCATGCTAAGTAGCATGTGTTAACTAAAACATAACATAACCAAAATAGGCTTACATAAGCTCTAAAACACCAAATAGTCACATTGTCAGGTGCAAAAGCTAGAAAACTCATCTGACATCTTAATCATGCCTTATACCATTACATTCATCATTAATATGCATTATATGCCTAATAGATCATGGTTATGCACAATGATCATTTTCTATATTACATTTCATTTTATGCACACTATCGGTATTTAGCGATATACATGCATTATATACTATATTAATGGCAATAAACCATACAACATTCAAGATGACATTCAACCATCATTAACCACACAAACACTTTCTAGTCATCATATATGCACATTCAGAATGGCATTTAAGCACAAAACATGCTATCTAAGTCATTTACATATATAAGTCATAAATATGCATATAATGCTCACATTTATGAAATTTCAGCTTCTAATGCAAAAGAGCTATAAAATCACATGCAAAACTCACTTATAAGACAATACAACATGTATGGATGCTCCAATCATGTTGTTTCATGGAAATCCATCATATATAGTCATACATGCATTAACTTACCTTAATGGGTCACCCATTTTAGCTATAAAGCTATTTATAGATGTATATAAATATTTAATAACCATTTGGCCACCTATTCTTACCATTTACATCTCATGCATGCCACATAGGTCCACCTATCATCTTTCAATTAATGACACACAAACATGTGCACATTACTTACATGCAACATCAATAAATGCATAAAATTCACATAATGCCTTCATTACTTAGTGTTGCCCTAATTATGCATCACGCATGCATAATATGTTCTAGGCTATCACATTTCATGCATTCAGCATTCATTTATGTCATACATGCCAAAATATGCATTTAATACTCATTATATCATTAAATGCCAAACTATGTCAAAATACACATAATAGATTTATATACATTCCATTCAAATTAATATGATTACACTTATCGAGATAGGTCACTAGGGATGCCTGATGCTCTTTTAGGCCTTTTCTCTACCTTGGAATGCTCAGTTCATGTTTTTGCCTATGAATACAAATAGGTTTTATTTTTAAAAATTCATATAAAATCATAAAAAATCTAAAAAATTAAAATGAGCCTATAAATACTCTCTTGGGCACCTAAGGAACCTAGGAAAAATATTAAAATAGAAAGAAAATTACCCGAATGTCAGATGAGTACTATTCACCTCAAGAGGGAAATAGAGATTCCTCTTGAGATACTCTACCAAACCATGACTTTTTAGTGTCTATAGGTTTAGCTCGGGTAGCTCTACTTATTAGGACCAATTTTCAATGGTGGGTTAGTGTCTGGAGGAAGAAAAATGGAGGAGAGGGAGGAGGAAGGAGGTCTCGGCTTTTTAGGCAAAATGGTGAAGGGAAATAAAGGGATTTGGAGGGAATGGGAAGGAACGGGGTATTTATATTTTTTAAAATTATATTCCCCAAAACTTCATAAAATTTTTATCCCCTTTTAAAAAATCAAAATTCCCTCATTTTTGTTCCTAAAATTTGATAAATTCCTCCTCTAAATTCCCTTAAAACCTTGAGCCCTTAAAATGAAGGAAACCTATAAAATTATTATATTTTCTTTCCCAAAAATTAAGTAAAAGTACTTTTTGATATTAGAAAATTCTGATTCCAAAGCCAATGAACTATTTAGAATATTTAAGTATCATGTTGGAACATTTTTAAGTTATTTTGAGCAACTTTTAAATTATTTTAATGTTCAGCTTTGCTTGCAGCACTATTCGCAAGACACTATTGTAAAATGTTCTTTAGCATTTTTAACATCCAAATGACTTAGATTGGCTTCAAACTTTGCACAAAATTCTCTCAAAATTAATACTTCCCATCAGTATACTTAGTATAACTCAAGTTTCAAGAAGCAGTATTCATCCCAGGAAGTACTGTTCATAAGAGTCGAGATTTTCGGATCATTACATTTCTTCCCCTCTTAAAAGAGATGTCATCTTTGACATACCTGATCCAAAGAGATGTGGATACTATTT
>CANXYI010662141.1:0-12306 GCA_948208565.1 Hura crepitans
ATGTTAAAAATACCCTTTTGCTTGCCTTTTATCTGAAAGATAGAAAATACTGTTCCATTATGCTTAATTCTTAAGTTCGTAATTAGTCAGATTATTTACTTAATTTAATTCTCTAGCCCGACTAGGAGGACAACACTTTAAGACACTTGATCTAGAGGGATAATAAACTGGTGCAGTGGTCCTCATTCTAGACCTATGCTATTGCACCAGCATGTGTGCCATAATGGAGACCAACCATAGCTTCCCCATACACAATAAAAGTAACTGTGTGGCATAATGGAGATCAGCCTGAGGCCTCCCCAACCACAAATAAACATCAATAACTGGGTGACATAATGGAGATCAGTCCGTAGACCTCTCCAGCCACTAATAAGTGCCATCAAGAATTAGGTGACATAATAGAGATCAATCCGTAGACCTCTCCAGCCACCAATAAACTAGCAGCTGTAAAACCCTAAGTTGACCAGTTAACCAATCCAGTGGGTGTCTAACCAATAGGTTAAGTAGCTTAATTTAACTTTATTTATTAGCCAAAATTATTCTTATAACATTTAAGTCTCAAAAATAGACAGTTGAAAATTTTGTCCAATACTTTAAAAATTTATTCAGACTGGTATAGCCACTTTTTGGCTCTACCGGGAAAAATTTCAAAACAATTTTTAGATCTATTGCTGCCAAAATTCAAGGTTTCATGTCTTATGAATTATCATGACATTTTCCCTTAAAAAGGCAATACTTTCTGTCCAGTGACATTTTTGGTTTAGGTAGAGGTCAACTGGATAGTTATAGGTCATTTCGACCACTTTTAAAGTCACTTTCTAGAACTGTTTAAAGTCCAAATTTGATTCAGTTTTCAAGGTTCTTTCTAGTACTTTACTAGGCACAAGGCCAACTATAACTGGGCCAAGTCCATGGCCAAAACATAAGCATCAAAGCCACTGAAACTAGGCTAATTCCATGGCCAAAATATGATTCAACACTAGACTCTTAAAGGCATAAATAAAGTTCACTTTTAAGTCACTATCTTAAGCTTTAACTTTATGTTTTAAACCAAAACTTTCTTAGTCATTTCAAGGCACATTTTCAAATGCACATTATTATATCTATATGTCATATACTTAATTTATTCTGTAGTCAATTCATGCCAATTTTCAAGCCTTAGTAGTGTACTTAGCTAATATTTTAACAACTTAGCATTCCATGCCAACATGCCTTAAATAGTTCTCGAGTATTTATGAGAAACGGGACTTAATTTCCATTCCTTGATACATGATCACATTATTCAATCACATTTACATGCCATTAACTTAAATGTACTCATAAACATTTCATTCTAAGCTAATTATGGCTAAGGTACTAAGCAACATTCTTAGAACACAAGCATCAAAGCTCACGGGTACAAGGAAAATAACACATTCCATGATGATTTCTATTCTCAATTCTCATAGTCCTCATCCTAGCATGCCAAATACATGTTGAATACTTATCATAGGCAGCAAATTACTCAACCAAGCAATCTTAGATATCAAATTCAGAAAGCATTTTTTAGGCTACTTAGACAAACACTAAGAACAACATCCCTAATTACACTAAATACTCAAGATAATCAATATCACAAGGAAGAATTCCACTTTAAACACATCATTCCAGCCCTTCTAAGTTAATGGTCACTAGCTTAGGCACCCATACACATGAAGAAATGGCTGAAAGTCCACTTACATAACACTTTAAAGGTGTCAATCCCATATAAACCTCTGCTGCCAGCCTAATTCCAGCCACTGCGGTACTTTTTCCCTCTCTTCGTGAACCTCTAAATGCCCACCAATGGCTAGCATGCCATATACACACATACATCCATGTCTTAGGTACATTCTAGCATCAATTGACAACCAAAAAGAAGCAGAGAAAGGGAGGAGTTACTCAAAACTCACCTTATGTACACTGTTCTAGATTGTTCTAAATCAGTCACCTTACACGAATTTTATCTCTCAAACCACAACTCCTTTTGGCCTAATTCTTATTCCTCATGGTGCCTAACATCTTAAAGAATTTTTAGCCACTAGAATCTCCCCATTTGGTGGCTAGAGGAGAAAGTTATGGCCATTCTCCTTTAGCAATGGCATCGGCAGAAAGCAGAAATAGAGAGAAATGAGTTTTGTTCTTTACAAGTGGAAATCCACTTGTCATGGCCCCCTTGCCACTTGGCAAGTGTGCTAAGCCACTTGGCATGTGAGCCCTATCTTGACACTTTAAAGTGGTCCTAGAATTCTCGAACCATTTTGATTTTTTGACAAACTTCAAAAATTCATAGAAATTTACTCGGACCTTCAAAAATTACACTGTTTATTTTAAAATTCCTATTTTAATCTCCTCTACTGACTCGTAAATTTTGGTGGCCAAATTCCAACGATAGGGCAATTTTTAGGCTGCCTTGATTTGCATGCCAACCTAAAAAATTACAAGAATTTGCAAATGACCTCCTATTCCAAAAATTCTTTCACTATTGGACTCAGTGTAATTTTTAAGCTTCAAGATCCACTGTTTTCGGGTCTGTTC
Source organism: Hura crepitans (assembly GCA_948208565.1). Lineage (NCBI taxonomy): Eukaryota > Viridiplantae > Streptophyta > Magnoliopsida > Malpighiales > Euphorbiaceae > Hura > Hura crepitans. The sequence goes on from CANXYI010662141.1 coordinate 2,557, forward strand.
GGACTCAAAAATTTTTTATTTTACAGATGCATTCCTTATAGCTTAAAATGAATTATTGGTTCTACCAAAATTTTTATTTTGCCTTTTTCATTAATTTAGAGCCCCTCAAAGTTTCATGACTTGTGTCACTACCTCAAACCACATGCAAGTGACTCGGCACCCCGGGTGCATTTCCCGGACCTTATGGCACTGTCCCTAGAGCCTCGAGACATAGATGTTACATTTTTCCCCTCTTAGGAAAATTTCATCCTCGAAATTACCTAAAGCAAATAAAGTATGGTACTGAGCTTTCATTTGCTCATCTAGCTCTCAAGTAACTTCCTCTGTACTTTTGTACCTCCATAGTACTGTAGTAATAGTATGGACTCATCTCTATAGCTATCTCGTTTCACAAGCCATAATCTACATTGTTTCTTATTTATAACTTATATCTCACTATGCTTCGATAACTGCCATTAGATTCATATATAACTGATCTAATCTGTACCCCTTGAGCATAAAACATAAAAATACTGTGTTTTGCTGTAGCTCAAGTGGTAATACAAGCCTATATTCTAGAGGTCCTGACCCTATCAGTACTCTCGTAGGGTTCGATAACCTAAAACTCAATTACCTTTTTCCCAGATCTTTGCACTTGTTTCCTTGGAAAACTCCAGAATACTTTATCTGCAACTGAATATTTAGCAGTTTCCTACTTTAAGTCAGTATATGATTCTTGTCTAACCATTCTACTTTCACCCTTTTTAATCATTTTACTTTTCTTCAACCTCTTTAATCAAATCTACTTTGAAGACTATCTATCTCTAACCTCACTCTAGCATGAAAGATCTTGCATTGTCTATCATACAATGCCTCGTAAGGGTTTATCTCCAAACCATACTGATCACTACTATCATAGGCAATCTTTGCCAAAAATATGTGGACATACATATATCAATCAATCATAGGCTTACTAATATCATCTCACAATATATAATAGGACATCTACATCACCCTCTCTGACTGTCCATCAGGCTGAGGATGATAAACTAGGTGGTGAACTAGTCTGATGCCTAAAGCTGCTTGCAGCTTCTTCTAAAGCCTAGAAGTAAAACAAAAATTTTTGTCCATACAATAGTCACTAGCACAACATAAAATCTGACGGCTTTATCATCACATGGTCCAGCCAATTTGTTTAACATTAACCTATCATTGTCAGGTAATTTAAACTATCTTAGCTATTTGTCAACCCTTATTCATGCACCATTACATTTACCTATACTCAATAGTGAACTCATTACAAAACTTAGAGTCAGCTTTTCTCATTATCACTTTGGTATAGTGGTAGGATATCATAATTCAAAGGGGTTTTGATGCCTAACTTCTACTTGCTGGCATGACGAATACTGGGTATTATTTCTACCATACTTCTTTCTATACCAAGGCATCAAAAATAAAATTCCCAAGCTTGAATTTTTCCTCCCAAAATATATGGAATGAGGAGACTCATATATTTTCTTGGATATCTGTAACCCAGATCCTCTATACAAAATGTACATGACCTGTTCTGATGAGTCCACTATTTACTTACTATCAACTGAGACCTTGTGGTCTTCCCCTCTTTAGCTTTGCTAATTATCTAAACCATCTACTTATCTCTCATCTAATTTTCTTCGAATTGCTATCTAAAATTTAACTCACTTGTAATTCAGCCACTATTGTCTCTTATATAATAATTTGTAACCTGACATTTATGGCTCTTAAGGTCACAATAGACTTTTCCCATACATAACTTCTACCATCACATTAGCTATTACTGGCAGGTAGTCAATCAGCTTCTACCATCACATTAGCTATTGCTGGTAGGTAGTCAATTAGGCAATCAAAATCCTGCATCAACTCTTTCCAGCTTCCCTTTCTCATGTCCCATTTCTTGAGTAAAGGAATATTTCAAGCTCTAATGATATGTATCTATATGGCATTCTTCTTTAGACTGGTAGTGCCATCATATGTTTTAACATAACCACTATGCTAACTAGCCCCAAATCAAGGGTAAGATAATACTTCTCTTGTGGCTTCAATTGTCTTAAAGCACAAGCCATAACCTTTCCATCCAGCCTTAACATCTAACAAGTTATTCAATGAAGTATTCCTATATATAAAAAGTCCTTACCCTGTTTAAATTGAATTAGGATAGAAACCTTTACCAACCTTTATTTTAACTTAGCAAAACTGTCTTGACACTGTTTATCCCCCATAATTCTTACATCTTTTCTGACTACTCCAATCAAAGGAGTAATAGTAATGGAAGTCCTCTGTAACATCAACTGAGCCTAAAAAATTTCTCATCTTAGTTACATTCCCAGAGGGTTTCAATTCCAACACTGCCTTGCCTTTACTGGGGCCAATTCTGACTCTCCTTATTGAACTATGTTCCTCAAAGAAAAAACTTCATTTGCCTAATTCATACTTATTGAGTTGAGCATACAACCATCTTTCTTTTAGGGTCTGTGTCACAACTCTCAAATGCTATTCATGCTCTTTCTAGTTCCTAGAATACACCAAAAGATCATCCAGGAACACTATTACCATTACATAAAATTTAAAAGCTTTGCCCATTGCAATCCATGAAATTGCTAAGGCATTAGTGAGCCTCGATGTCATCACCAAAGACTCATAATGTCCTCGCTGGGTCCTGAAAGCAATCTTGGTAATATCAACTTCCCTAAATCCTCAGCTGATAGCATCCAAATCTTAGCTCAACTTTAAAAGAAAGGAGTCCAGCCTCTCTCAATGATCAATAAGATCATCCACCAGAATACGGAATACTGATCCTATATAATCACACTCTTCAATCACTTTTAGGGTAACATATAACCCAAACAACCTATCCTTCTTTTGCATGGATAGCTTAAACACTTACTAAGAAATTATATTGGGTCTGATAAAACCTTTATCGCATAGCTCTTACAGCTATACTCTTAGGGCTTTTATTTTTATAGATGCCCTCCTTTGAAGAACAATAAACACTAGAGCAATACCAGGATACACCTCCATTTCAAAATCTAGCTTCCTCTGAGATGATAACCCTGGTAGCTCAATAGAAGTATATAGGAGAATTGAGCTTTAACTAATGGATATGCTAGATTAAAATTAAGTTAGTTTGATCAATACCTTAGGCCAAACATGCCTCTCTCCTCCTGAAGGAGTTATTATATCTTGATAACAAGGATAACATTGTCTAAAGGATTTCTCTCACCATCCACTATCTCTAACAGTCTTCCTATAATCTAGAGGGTCAACTTCCTATGGTTACCCTCAATCATAGCCTAATACTTAATGAGCCAATCCATCCTAGAAGTACCTCACTTATTAAAATACCACTTATTCAAACCAACAACAATCCTTGCCCCTAAATCACCAAAGGCATCTTTTATACATCCCTTTCACAATCACACACTGCCCTATAGGGTTGTTAACTCTAATGTCTACATGAACTTGTTCAAGCCCTCTTCGTCTATTTTGTACTGGTGCAATACATGCACATAAGGGTATTAGATCAGGGTTTATCAAAGCTAAGATTGAAATATTAACTAACAAAATACCAATCACACCATTTAGTGCTGCAACCACTTTTTTAGTCTCATAATACACTACCTGGCTGAAGCACAAATCCTAATTCTAGCACCCTAACTAACACTAGACTACTCTCTTTTAATCCTTTTCTAACCCCTACTCTAGGGTGTAACATTAGGTATCTATGCTTGAGCACTCTCTATTTGTCCCTGAGGACATTTTCTTACTGTTCTGGTTTCTAGCACTACCTTGGAGACACTCTTCCTACTGGCCTCCTCTGCACTGCTCCCAGTGCCTTTTTTAACAACAACCACACATGGGAGGTCAACTTCTATTATCCTTTGTACAAGGAGTACCTTTAACCCGAGAAGGTAATTAAAGTCTACTAGTAGGAGCTTACCCTACCTCTAGTCTATGTCAACTTCTACCCCCAATACCCTCTTTGGTACTAGGACTTAGACTGGAACTATACCTATAACTACCCTCTTTTATTGTTTGACCAATCTGGTACTACACTGGGCTATCCCATAGTACTCTTCCTTTTTCTTTAAAAGAGGTTCCTTCTTGCTATTATCATTTTTCCCTGTCATATACAACTAGTACTGATACTACTAACTCCCTCTTTTTGAGGTTTAGCTGTCTGTATCCTTGATTCTACATTCAGTCTTATAAGGAATCTCTTATATTCTGTATATGTGTCATTGAAAATAATTTACTGATCATACTTTAGAAATCTAATAAGATCCTTCCATGTACTAATTTTTACAGTACCAAGATAGGGTTTCTCCTACCTGCTATCAGTCAATCACTCCTAACTCTAGTTGTTAAGCAGCATGACTTGGTTCAGATGCTGATACAAAACTTGCTCTTTGTATAATTATGGTTATCAACCCAATTGTTTCTATAGCCCCTACTTTAGGCAGCTAGACTAGTCATTTCTATACTACAGAAGACTTTCCCTTCTTAGCCTCCAACAGCATAACAGTTCAGAGGAATTAAAACTTAACCCTTTGATATATATGTACTTTACCAAGGAACATTGAACCTTTGCTTTGATAACACCAAATGTGACACCCCCTACTGGATTCCTGAAGAAACCTAATAAGCGATGCACTTCTCATCGGGTCACCCATCCTAAAATTTCTTTTATAAGTTATTCATTTAACTTCTACCAATTTCACACTGGATCCTTCTAACTGACTCTAAAATCACTTCAGTCAGTTTCTATAATCCATTTAGGCCAGAATCAATCTGGTTTAGCTATTACTGAGGAAAATTGACATCAGTCAAGTATTACGTAAAAATTCGATAGCATAACGGCTACTCGGGTCCTATCCCAAAATTTTAGCAAGCCTATTTAATACTTTCATAAGTAATTTACAACCCCTGGACCTATTTGTTCCCCTATTCTCAGCCTATCATCATCATCTAACACACATCAAACTCAGGCCTCAGGCCACAGACAAAATAAGCATAAATATAGAGTCTTAGGCTCACATTAGCATCCACATCACACATGCTCATTCATTCACCTAAGAACATGTATAATTACTTAATTTACATTAGCAAGTCATATTCATTTAATTTACATTACATTTTTAAAGCTTAAATACATTTTCCTACCCATTACCCACCTAAGTACATGGATAGACAAACTGTACAATAATTATAGCGAAAATCTTCACCTATATCCTTTGAACTGCTATTTTCATGCTTTACAAGGTAGGTCTCGCTGTAGTGTACCTACGCACCAAAATTGGTACGCTGAGTATACGAGATACTCAATGGTGAACTTAAAGCAATTTAATCATGGTGATTATATCATTAACTTATATAGTTTAAGAATGATTTTACTTTATTATGTAACTTAATTATTCACTAGGGTGCCAAATTACTAAAATACCCCTAAGGTATTTATTTAAGGTCTGATATCATACTTTTGACTCCGATAGATCATTTAGAGTGAGGACTATAACTTGTAACACGAATACTTTGTAAAAATCACTTTAAGTGTATTATAGGTGAATAATTACTAAAATACCCTTTCTCTATATTCTTATTACTTTTCTAAAAAAGTCATTCACATCTGCTCAACTTTATCTCCCTAGGGTATTTAGAGGTCCTGAAGTAGTCTTCTTAACCTATATATATATTACTTAGAAATAATTATTTAAATTGATCTGGCACATCTATGTAAAATGTTAAAAATACCCTTTTGTCTGCCTTTTATCTGAAACATAGAAAATACTACTCCATTATGCTTAATTCTTATGTTCATAATCAATCAAATTATTTACTTAATTTAATTCTCTGACCCAACTAGGAAGATGACACTTTAAGACACTAGATCTAAAGGGATAATAAATTGGTGCAGTGGTCCTCATTCTAGACCTATGCCATTGCACGGACATGTGTGCCATAATACAGATCAGATGTGTCCTCCCCAGACACAATAAAAGTAACTATGTGGCATAATAGAGGAAAAGCCTAGGGCCTTCCTAACCACAAATAAACATTAATAACTGGGTGACATAATAAAAATCCATTCATAGACCTCTCTAGCCACCAATAAGTGCCATCAAGAAATTGGTGACATAATAGAGATCAGTCTGTAGACCTCTCCAGCCACCAATAAACTAGCAGCTGCAAAAACCCTAAGTTAACTAGTCAACCCATCTAGTGGGTGTCTAACCAATGGGCCAAGTAGATTAATTTAACTTTATTTATTAGCCAAAATTATTCTTATAATATTTAAGTCTTAAAAATAGATAGTTAAAAATTTTACCTGATACTTTAAAAATTTATTCAGACTGGTAAAGCCACTTTTTAGCTCTACTGGGAAAAATTCCAAAACAATTTTTAGATCTATTGCTACCAAAACTCAAGGTGTCATGTCTTATGAAGTATCATGGCATTTTCCCTTAAAAAGGCACTACTTTCTATGTAATGACATTTTTAGTTTAGGTAGAGGTCAACTTGACCGTTATAGGCCATTTCTATCACTTTTAAAGTTACTTTTTGGGATTATTTAAAGTCTAAATTTGATTCAATTTTTAAGGTTCTTTTTAGTACTTTACTAGGCACAAGGCCAACTATAACTGGGCTAAGTCCATAGCCAAAACATAGGCATCAAAGACACTAAAACTGGGCCAATTCCATGGCCAAAAAATGATTCAACACTAGCCTCTCAAAGGCATAAATAAAGTTCACTTTTAAGTCACTATCTTAAGCTTTAACTTTATTTTTTAAACCAAAACTTTCTTAGCCATTTCAAGGCACATTTTGAAATGTACATTATTATATCTATATGTCATATACTTAATTTATTCCATAGTCAATTCATGCCAATTTTCAAGCCTTAGTAGTGTACTTAGCTAATACTTTAACAACTTAGCATTTCATGCCAACATGCCTTGAATAGTTCTCGAGTATTTGTGGGAAATGGGACTTAATTTCCATTCCTTGATACATGATCACATTATTCAATCACATTTACATGCCATTAACTCAAATGTATTCATAAACATTTCATTCTAAGCCAATTATGGCTAAGGTACTAAGCAATATTCTTAGAACACAAGATTAAAGCTCACGGGTACAAGGAAAACAACACATTCCATGATGATTTCTCTTCTCAATTCTCATGGTCCTCATTCTAGCATGCCAAATACATGTTGAATACTCATCATAGGCAGTAAATTACTCAACCAAGCAATCTTAGATATCAAATTCAATGAGCATTTTAAGGTTACTTAGACAAATACTAAGAACAACATCCCCAGTTACACTAAATACTTTAGATAATCAACATCACAAGGAAGAATTCCACTTTAAACACATCATTCTAGCCCTCTTAAGTTAATGTTCATTAGCCTAGGCACCCATAAACATGAAGAAAAGGCTAACAATCCCCTTATGTAAAACTTTAAAGGTGTCAATCCCATCCAAACCTCTACTGCTAGCCCAATTCTAGCCACCACAGTACTCTTTCCCTCTCTTTGTAAGCCTCTAAATTCCCTCCAATAGCCATCAATGCCATATACACACACATATACATGTCTTAAGTACATTTTATCATTAATTGGCAGCCAAAAAAAAAAGAAGACAAAGGAAGGAATTGCTCAAAACTCACCTTACATACACTATTTTAGACTGTTCTAAACTAGTCTGAAGAATTTTTAGCCACTAGAATCTCCCCATTTAGTGGTCGAAGGAGAAAATTATGGCCATTCTCCTCTGGCTATGGCATTGGCAGCAAGCAGAAATGGGGAGAAATGAGTTTTGTTCTTTACAAGTGGAAATCCTCTTATCATGGCCCCTTTGCCACTTGGCATGTTGTGGGCCCTATCTTGACACTTTAAAAGTGGTCCCAAAAATTCTCGAATCATCTCGATTTTTTAACAAACTTAAAAAATTCATAGAAATTCACTCAGACCTTTAAAAATTACACAGTTTGTTTTAAAATTCCTATTTTAATCCCCTCTATTGTTTCATAAATTTTCGTGGTCAAATTCCACCGATAAGGTAGTTTTCAAATTGCCTCAATTTACGTGCCAACCTTAAAAATTACGAGAATTTGCAAACTACCTCTGATTTCAAAAATTCTTTCACCATTGGACTCAGTGTAATTTTTAAGCTTCAGGGTCCACTATTTTCGGGTCCATCCTGGCATATCCCAGGTCAGTCCCGGCCCGAAAATTGTTATTACGCATATGCATTCCTTACAACTCAAAATGAATTATTGGTTTTGCCAAAAAATTTTATTTTGCCTTTTTCATTTGTTTAGAGCCCCTCGAAGTTTCATGATCCGTGTCACTGCCTCGGTCTACATGCAAGTGACTGGTACCCCGAGTGCACTTCTTGAACCCTATGGCACTGTCTCTTGAGCTTCGAGACATGGGCATTACAAGAACCCCTCCCTTCCACCTTTTCCATTTTCTTCTCTCTAAATCACCAAAATCAAACCTAAATCCACTAATTTTCTATGTTAATCCAACCTTCACTACTTAGTAATCACTATCCAAGAGAGAGAATTCAAAGAACATGGCTAAAATGGGAAAATTCAACGCTTGGTGAATAGTGTCACCATGAGGTAAAAGTGCTTGAATTGATGATTTATTATTTTTCTAGGATAAAATTAGGTGCCAATAAGATAATTCTGAGGTTAGTTTGAGTTTCAAAACATTATGGAATTTATTTAGATTTTTCTAAGTTTTAATTGTTCTATGTTTAAGGGAAGGTATGGAAGAGTTTAAGGGGAATGAGAAGAGATGATGCTAGGAGGCTTTATAGAGGTTAACTAAGAGAGTTGTAAGTGTATTCACTAAAATATATGTATGTGATGTTTAATTCAAAAGTTAAAGTGTAAATTTGCATGTTGGAATCTTAAAGTTGTGTACGATTGTGATTAAATATACAATGGGATGTTATAATTAGGCTAGTTGGATGGGTATAGTATAGATTAGATGAGAATTGGAATGAAATAAATTACTTAAGGTGTTAAGCCTAGTATGGATGAATGGTATAAGACTAAGTGTGCATGTGTATTTTAGGTATGTTGAACCTAGTAGGAAGTATATTATGTAATGAATTGAGTAAGTGAATTTTGTGATGATTACGTTGGTTAATGATGAACTTCTAAACTCAAGTATGTGTGTTATGTGTATGAGACATAGGGATGTAATGGCAAACATGATTTAATACATAAGTATGACACAACTCATGCAAATTGAATGGTTAAGAAAGGTTCAGGTGGATAAAAGAATAAAAAGGCAAAGAAATGGCTTATGGGTGTTAATGGCCAAATTATATGTGTCGTAGGTGTATGGATGTATGTGTAAGGTTAAGCTTATTTTGTGTGTATGAATAATCTTAATTACAAAACTTAAGTATGTTTGAACGAGGTTATATAAAAGAAAAGTGTTTTGAAGGAACATAGCTCTTATGATGGAAACTTATCCATGAGGAAATAAGTGAGATGTAAATGTAATTGAGCATATAATCAATTTAATTATGTAAGTGAGATAATGTGAAGCATAGAAATTAAACATGTGACACCCCTTACTCGGTCTAGACATCGGCCGGTCACCGAACCAGACTAAAAACTGCATGTATTTTCATGTTATTCAAAACTTATAACTAGGGGTGTGCATTGATCGATTTAGTTCAATAATCGAATCGAAATAACCAAAAATA
>CANXYI010662200.1:0-15284 GCA_948208565.1 Hura crepitans
TCCTGTATCTTTCTGCATCATCAAAAAGATCACCGTCATCTGATACAAGATGTACATTAGGAACCATAGGAGTATTGCATGGTTTACCTCCCAATTTTCCAATTTCAGCAAGCAAATCAAGAACATATTTCCTCTGAGACAAAAAAATTCCCTTCTTACTTCTTGAAACTTCTACACCCAAGAAATACTTCAATTGCCCCAAGTCTTTTGTATGAAACTTGGCATGCATGAATAATTTAAGAGAAGAAATCCTTGCACTATCATCTCCTGTTATGACAATATCATCAACATACACAACTAGAAGAAGGATACCAGCTGTAGATCTTCTGTAAAAAACTGAGTGATCGCACTTGCTTTTCTTAAGCCCAAACTCCTGAACAACCTCACTAAACTTGCCAAACCAAGCACGAGAACTCTGCTTCAGTCCGAATTTCTTCAAACGGCACACTTTACCATACTCCCCCTGAGCAACAAATCTAGGGGGTTGCTCCATATAGACTTCTTCCTGAAGGTCACCATGAAGGAATGCATTCTTTATATCCAACTAGTGTAAGGGCCAATTGTAAGAAGCTGCTAAAGAAATGAAAAGACGAACAAAACTCAATTTAGCAACGGGGGAGAAAGTGTCAGAATAATCCACCCCATAAGTTTGAGCATATCCTTTAGCAACAAGACGAGCCTTAAGCCGAGCCACAGAACCATCTGGATTCACCTTGACTATAAAGACCCATTTGCAACCCACAGCTTTCTTACCCTCTGGTAAATCCACCAAATTCCAAGTGTGATTTTTATCTAAGGCATTGATCTCCTCACGCATAGCATCATATCACCCAGGATTACCCAAGGTTTCTTTAACTATCTTAGGAATAGATGTGGAATCTAAAGATGCAATTAAAGAGCATGTCGAGGGAGACAAATGATCATAGGAAATGAAATTAGCAATGGAATAAGTAGATTTACATTGCCGTTTACCTTTGCGAAGAGCAATGGGAAGATCGAAATCAACTGGAGTAGATTCAAGATCAAATGACGAAGGTGCTGGTGCAGGACATGTATCAGTCTCTTTTCTTCTAGAGTATACTTGAACAATCTGTGGTTTTCCTGATGGCAAATGATTAGTAACTACTGGTGGCTCAACAGAAGAAGTGGTAGATGCATGAGATATATCATTAGAATCTCTGAATATAGTATAAATGAGCCAATCATCTTCCTCCCCCTGACTTGTAGATAGAGAAGAAAAAAATGATTTATCTTCTGAAAATACCACATCAGTTGAAACCAGGTGCCTCTGTAAATCAGGTGAAAGACATCTATATCCCTTCTGAAGTCAAGAATATCCCAAGAAAACACACTTCAAGCCTTCTGGATCCAGTTTAGTAACATTAGGTCGTACATCACGAACATAACAAGTACAACCAAATATTCGTGGCTCTACTGGAATCAGTGATTTAGTTGAAAACAGGACACTATAGTGCACATCACCATTTAGCACCGTAGAAGGCATCCGATTAATCAAAAAACATGCCATGGACATAGCATCAGTCCAAAAATGCTTAGGAAGTTTCATCTGAAATAGCAAAGCACAAGCGGTCTCAAGTAAATGCCTGTTCTTTCTTTCAGCAATTCCATTTTGATAAGGTGTATCAATACAGGAAGATTGGTGAAGAATACCATGTTGAGACATATACTTCTGAAATGAATCTGACATGTATTCTCCAGCATTATCACTTCGCAATATGTGAACAGAAGTATTAAACTATATTTTAACTTCAACATAAAAAGCAGAGAAATGGGAAAACACTTCATAACGATTTTTCATAAAATAAATCTAAGTCATTCGAGAAAAATCATCCACAAAAGAAATAAAATATCTGAATCCAGTTTTAGAAATGACAGGACAAGGTCCCCAAACATCTGAATGAACAAGTTCAAAAGCAAACTCAGCCCGTTTATTAATTCTAGGACCTAACGATCTACGATAATGTTTAGCAAAATGACACGACTCACACTCCAAAGAAGATTCATCATGAAATTGTGGACATAAATTCTTCAAGACAGGCAGAGAGGGATGTCCCAACCGATAATGTGCTTCAAAAGGAGAGATGACACTGGAACATGCAACAGACCGAGGTACCCATGAGTCAAGGACGTAGAGACCATTAGATACATGTCCTTTACCAATAGTCTGCTTCGTCATAAGATCCTGAAAAATACAGTGATCTGGAAAAAATGAGATACAACAATTGAGATTCTTGGTAAGTTTGCTCACAGATATAAAATTAAAGGCCAGTTTAGGCAAGCTTAGAACAAAAGACAGGGTAATTGAAGGAGTTAGTTTAACTGTCCCATCAGCTATAGTAACGGGTGAAGTTGCTTTATGGGAACAAAAGCTAGAGAATATATTAGAATTACCTGACAGGTGATCTGTGGCACCAGAATCAATGACCCATTTGTTGGTAGAGGAGATAAGGCATGTGTTACCTGTCTCAGCAAGAGCAGTGACTGAAGAGGAGGATTTCCTTAATGTCTCCTAGTACTTAGCATATTCTTCTGCTGAAATTAAGACACTTTGTTCAGATGATGAACTAGAAGCAGCAACATTAGCAATTTCTTACAGTACCGTTTTGTATGACCTGGCTCTTTGCAATAGTAACAGATGATATCACTACAATTATTTCCTCCTCTGTTCACATTATTCTTCCCAATATCACTTCCCCCTTCTTTTGCAACAAGAATACTGTTTGATGAAACTCTCCGAGACCACATTCTCTGTACGTAACACCCTTTTAAAAACTTCTTCAAGACTAGGAATCTCAGCACTTGAAAGAATCTGACCTTAAGAAAAGAATTCATAGATTCCCGAGATTGTAGATAGTCTTCCACTGTTGCAACTAAGGCTGGAAGGGAAGGAACCATAGGGAGAGATGGAGCCTGACCATAATCGGCTTGGAACAGACTCATGTTGATGGCGAAGGGGAAGCTGGTGTTGTACCAATACTCTGCTAAGCTAAGCCATGTTGCCCAGTGGTTTGGCTTGTGAAAAGTCATGCAACGAAGATAATTCTCAAGGCATCTATTAAGGTGTTCAGTCTAACCATCAATTTGGGGATGGTAGGCTAATGTGAAGTGCAAACTAGTCCCCAAAAGCTTCATTAACTCTTGCCAGAAAACCCCCGTAAAAATCTTATCCTGAACAGAAACTATCGTGGAAGGCATTCCATGGAGTTTGAAGACATTATTCAGGAACGCTTGGGTGACCGAAGCAGCATTGAACAAGTGTGCCAAGGAAATAAAGTGTCCCATCTTGGAGAATTTGTCAACAATCACTAGAATAGTGTCATAGCCCTTTGATTTAGGTAATTTCTTGATGAAATCCATTGAAATGTCAACCCAAGCTTAATTAAGAATAGGCAAGGGTTGTAGCAACCCGAAGAGAGCTACGGATTCAGATTTGCATCATTGGCACACATCACATTTGGTAACCCATTCAATAAAATGTTTCTTCATGATTGGCCAATAAAATGCTTGTTGTAGTCGGTTTAATGCGACTCTAATTCCAGAATGGCCCCCGAAAGAAGAATTGTGGCAAACTAAAAGTAACTCCTGCCGGAGTGTTGTAGCTGACCCAATATATAGTCTGCCCTTATATCTGACTAATCCTCCCATGAGAGTATGATTGGGAAGGCTAGAAGGAGAGATAGCCAACTGTTGGATGATGGGCTGTAATTGGGCGTCAATGTCATAAGAGTGGAGCACTTCATTGATCCAACTAGAAGTGATGATAGAAATGGGGTGCAGAGTTAAAGAGGTTTGGTTCTTGAATTTTCTGGATATGGCATCAGCCACCTTGTTGTCCACTCCTTTCTTGTAATGGATGACATAATCGAGACCCAATAATTTCGTAATGCCTTTCATTTGTATGCAGCTGTGCAACCGCTGCTCTAGCAAATGCTTGATAATTTCATGATCAGTTTTGATGGTGAAGGTATCTTACTCCAAGTAGTGTCTCCATTTAGTGACAGCAAAGGTTATGGCTAGGAGTTCCCTTTCATAAGCTGAGAGTTTCTGGTTTCTAGGACTCAAGGCCTTGGAGATGAAAGCTATAGGTCTGCCTTGTTGTATAAGAACAACACCAATACCTGAATTACTTGCATCACATTCCAGCATGAATGGTAATTGGAAGTTAGGGAGAGCCAAGACAGGAGCAGTGGCCATAAGGGATTTCAAATGATCAAAGGCTTCTTGCGCTGATTGGTTCTATCAGAAGCTGTTCTTTTTGAGTAATTCAATTAAGGGTTTACTGATAGCTCCATAGCCTTGAATGAACCTTCTGTAGTACCCTATAAGGCCTAAAAACCCTGTAAACCTTTTATATTTTTTGGAACCAGCCAAGTGGTCATGGCATCCACTTTAGAGGGGTCGGTAGCCACTCCTCGTGCTGAAATGATGTGCCCCAAATAAGAAACTAGCAGCTGCCCTATTTCACTCTTAGACTTGGCATATAATTGATGCTGTCTGAGTAGATCCAAAACGAGTTGTAAATGTTGCAAATGAAGAGATTCAGTGGAGCTATAAACAAGCATGTCATAAAAAAAAACAACAAACTTCTGCAAATAGGGCCTGAATATGCTTTTCACGAGTGACTAAAAGGTGGCAGGGGCATTGGTTAAGCCAAAAGGCATGACCAAGAATTCATAATGACCCGAATGAGTTTTGAATGCAATCTTTGGAATGTTTGCTAGATGCATTCTGATTTGATAGTACCCAGACCGTAAATCCAATTTAGTAAACATAGAGGCCCCATGAAGCTCATCTAATAAATCTTCCACTAAGGGAATAGGAAATTTGGCCTTGACGGTCACCTTATATAACTCTCTGTAGTCAATGCAGAACTGCCATGTACCATCCTTTTTCTTCACCAGTATGATAGGATACGTAAAGGGGCTGGAACTAGGTTGAATAACAGAATTAGCTAACATTTCCTCTACAAGTCTTTCAATCTCATTTTTCTAATGATGGGAGTAGCGGTAAGGTCTAATATTGACAGGCTGTGTAGAGGGTTTGAGTGGGATAGAATAATCATGTGTTCTAAGGGGGGGAAGTGAAGTGGGAACGCTGAACACATCTGGATATTTGGACAGCAGTGTTGAATGGTCATTGGAATGTGGGAAGTAGGCAAGGTAGAGGAAGGAGATGAAGGCTAATGAACGGTGATGAAAAAAAATGAGGAAGTGAAGCCTTGCCACCCATTTTGTATCAACTTGTTCATAGTCTTGGCTGAAAGCATTTTGAGAGAACCTTGCTCAGCGAGCCCCTTAAGTTCCAGCTGTTTTCCATCCTTAAATATAGTCAACTTGTTGCTTGTAAAGTCGAAGGTGACTGGAGAATGGCGCTTCATCCAATCCACCCCCAATATGAGGTCATAGTCCCCAAGTTCAAAAACCTGGACACTAAATTGAAATTTGCAGCCCTGCATATTCCAATTACAGTCATTACATTTATCATGAACAGTAATCCGTCGGCCATCTGCTACTGTAACAATGACAGGAGAGACTTTGGTAACTGGTAGTTTAAGATCCTTGGCAGTTTTGGAGTCTACAAAGCTACGGGTGCTTCCACTGTCAATCAAAATCATAATAGACTTCCCTTGAAGTTGCCCCTTGAGTTTAATCGTATTGTCACTCAATCCTCCATCAACAACATGAAGGGATAGTGATATTTGCTCCAATTCGCTACTGCCTTCAGGATCTAGAAATTCTTCAACCTCCTGCCAATCTTCTTCACCCATATCCTCTTGCTCTGTTGTCTATAGAGCCAGCAGCTTTTTATCTGCACATTTATGGCCTGGAAAATACTTGTCTCCACATCAATAGCAAGTACCAGGTGTACATTTGGTGGGTGGTAGAGAACCCTTGGTAGTGTTCTGAACTTGTTCATTCACCGTTGATTTGCTGGTTTGGCTAGAATTGTTTGGGGAGTTTATGGAGGTGCGAGGACTGTATGAGTAATTCGGTAATAGGTTGTTGTTGGGACACTAGTTATGGGTCTGGTTCTTAGGAGAAAATCGGAGTTTGATGGCTTCTAAATTCTTCTCCTGCAGTTTGGCCTTAGCTATGGCTATATATAGGTCATTGGGATTGAACATTTTTACAACATTTTTAATTTCATCTTTTAGCCCTCCTATGAAACAGCTGGTGTAGTAGGACTCAGTATGGTGGGGAAAATTCTTTTCCATCTTCAGTTTAAGCTCTTCAAACTTATCCTAGTAGGCCTCTTTTGTAGAGGTTTGTTTGAGCTGCTGCAGTTCCTCAACGATATCTACACCCCCCTCTCAAAATCGTAGGTGGATAGCGTCAGAAAATTCTTCCCATGAAATACCCGGGTTGTTCTTTCCCCAATTGAGGTACCAAGCCTATGCCTTTCCTAGCAAAAAGAGGCTTGCAAGATCCACTTGTTTATCCCCTAGAACTTCATAAATCTGGAAGTATTTCCGACATTTACTAACCCAAGATCTAGCATCCCCTTCCTCAAAAGTTGGCAAATCACACTTACGAAGGAGCCTATTGAAATAAGGCCTATTCAACCCCAACGAATCAGCTAATTCTCTATCAATAGGAGTGGATAATATCCCTTTCCCAATAACAGAAGGATCAGGATTCAAGGATTGAGTTTCCTTACCTCTATTAGTGCTACTGGATGGAGAAGATTGATTGAGGTGAGGTGCCGAAGTGAGTGAGGGGTTTTGGTGGCCTTGGATAAGCTGGGCCAAAAAAGCGACTGATCGTTGATTCTCTAACCGTAACTTTTCATAGTGGATCTCAGATTGGCGTTGAGCAGAACGCAAGTCAATCTGCTCCTTCTGCATTTCTTGTAGTTTTATCTCCAGAGACCCAAACTTGGATTCTAGCTGCTGCAGATAGTACCTACCTTGCTCCTCCATTTTGGAGCTTAGGGAACGTAACTGTTCCTCCATGTCATCCATCGATGGGCAAGTGTCGTCGGGACTGTTGCCTTTCGTTTTCTTTGCCGTAGAGGTCTTGCTCATACTGCCCAGAAGTTTCAAACCTGGCTCTGATAACAATTGTTAGGACTAATCCTAACAATTGTAGATTAATGGTTTGGGTTTAAGAAATTCCAGAATATGATTCAGAGGATTAGAATAGAGGAGAAAGAAATAAGAACAAGAAGAGAGCAGAATAGGACAAAAGAAAGATTGGAGAGAGAGAGAAGAGAGAAAACTGAGAGAGAATTAGAATTGTATTCATCAATAATGAGTGGTCCCAAAGGACGTTACATGTATATATGAGAATAATCTAGGTGACAGCTGTACTGGGGAATAATAGTGTGTACACACTTTCTTTCTAGCTGTCTAACTAACTTTTACTCACCAAAAATCTAGAAAAAATAACAGAATTAACTAACTACCAAATTGACTATTTTGCTCTCCTTTTGTACTTAACAATATGATCTTCCACATCATCCATGGAAGTGGGTAAATCGTCGCTGGCTCCTGCTTTGGTTTTCTTAACAGTAGCGCTCTTGCTCATATTTGAATTAAATTCTCTAGTTCAAAAGTTTTTCGAACTGGAGAGAAGGATTAGAGAAGTAGTAGGAAGAAGAGAAAATAGAAAAGACAAAGGGAAGATTGGAGAGAGAGAGAAAAGGGAGAATATCAGAATTGTATTGATACTGGTCATGTGGTCCCAAATGATGTGACAAGATATATAAGGATAAGAATTGACAACTATGCTAAGGACAAAAGGGCGTGTAACCTGCTGTTACCTAATGTCTCTCTACTCAGCTAACTAACTAATAATTTCCTTTAGCAAAAATAACAATAATGAGCTGTCACTAACAAAATTAACTAACCAGCTTTTTTGACTATTTTGCCCTCCTTCGGTATGTCACAGTGTTGTAGCTCGATCATCAACTGAAGCAGAATATAGAGCCATGGCCAAGGAGTATGCAAATTGCTTTGGCTACAGAAATTGCTAAATGAACTAAAGTTGTAGAATGATAGCAGGATGTCTTTGTTCTGTGATAGCAAAGCAGCGATCAGCATTGCTCATAATCCCATGCAACATGACCGTACAAAACACAGAGATAAACCCTCATTTCATAAAGGAGAAATTATTAGATGACTCCTTATGTATATTTCATGTTATCTGAGAAGCAGCTTGCAGGTAATTTTACCAAACCTCTTTGCAGCAAAGCCTTTCATAATCTAGTTCGCAAGTTGGCCATGTGTGATATCTTTGCACCAACTTGCAGGGGAGTGTTGGATTGCATATTAGCTGTATATTATGTTCATAATATATTGCTATTGTGTTCGTACTAGGCATTAATTGTATATTTCCTTTCTTAATGAAGATGTTCAAGTATAAATAGCTCCTCATTTTTCTGTAATTGACATGAGAAATAAAAGCATTATTTTCTCTAAAATCGACACTTGTGCATGTGAATCAATCTGACTAGCATGCTCAAGCCTGCTTGGCCTAATATTTAGTTGCATGTAAAATGTTTGATTTATTTATCTAGGCTGGGCTTGGTTACAATTTAGTCAGCCCAGGCTTGGGCCTAGGATTGCCATGTACTCCCAAAGTCAAGCATGGCTTGACCTGCCCTGCATATTAACAGGTGTAGATATAATTTACCACACGGATAACACGAGGTCCTTTTATTCTTTTCTTCACACGAGAGATGAGAACTCAGATTGTAGTAAATAATAACTATAGAGACATCCCAAGAAGCTAAAGCCATCCAACTCTATGAGAAGCTACAGCAATCATCTTTAATTAGTACAAGATCTCTTTCGTTTTCTGATAAAAATTAGTAGAAGTTCTCTAGTAGCCAAGATCAACATTATTTTGTTTGTTTTACAGATAATATCTAAAACTGACTAGCAAACCACTAATAATGCACCATCACAGCTTCACAATTAAGCATATACTGTATGACATACCACAGGTTTATAAAGATTCTAACAGCCATGGCTTCAGCAGATTACCTTGACAAAGGAGAAACAGCATTAAAAGCCTCGCATGCCCTCCGACTCTCCTTGAAGTATTCATCTGCAGCTTGCAAAGCAGCTACAGCCATCCCATGAGATTTCTCTGTGTTGCCCTCATCAAGGATCAGGCCATGATAATAATAGGCTGCTGCCTGCTTGGGTTAAAAGGAGAAGAAAAGAAAAAGTTAAGCATGAATTGCTTAGTTGGATGGTAAAATTTCAAAAAAAAAAAAGGGGAAAAGAAAAGAAAAAAAGTAGAGTTTTCTTAAGTATTGGATAATGCATTGGTTTATTGACAACAGAACGAAAGTATAAGTTTATATCTTTTGTTTCTATACAATAGCTTCAAATATAAGATAAGCATCGTACAGCAGCAATCCCACGCATCTGGGCAAATAATTTGAGAAAATCTATTCAGCTGCATAAACTATCAAAATCTATTGGCTCGTCAAACTGAGTTTCTGAAAATGGCAAAAATAACTGGCTCATCAAACTGAGTTTATCTAACGTCAATGTTCAACTATTTATAAAGAGGAAATGGGCATTCACACAAATAATTTAGAGAAGACTAAACCCCGTAGATAACTCTTGGTCTCGATAATCAATTTATATTGTGCATAATGACTGACTCAGATCCATTAATTCTTGAAACAAGAAATATTTCAAACATGTCCATTAGCATATAATCAAATTCAAAGTTAAAAATTAATACTTAATTTTCAAATATGTAGCTGATAGTCAATTTATGCAAGCTAATCCACCAGCAGTTCCAGTACCCTAAATAACATTACACAAGCTATCACACTTTGATAGCTTTCAAACATCTAGAAGCAAGAGTAAGAAGAACTATGAAAATTAACAGGCTATCAATTTTCAGAGTAAAGATGTGCAAAAGAGAAAATTTCAGAAACCTTTGCTTCCACATATTTCCACTTTACAAATAGTCGGTGCTTTTCCCCCCAACCGTTTCCTAATGGAAGATTCATTATATTATCTTGAGCCTGTGAAGACAACACAAATTTTGTTTCAGATCACCTATTGAAACATTAGTCAACACATAAACCGCATAGTATCATGATACGCAAATTCACAAGCAACCAAATTGAAAGAAACTCATATGCAATTTAAATATATGTAAACAAGTTCAGTTTCACCATCAAGGTAGCCCTAATTCATAAAATGTTGAGAAAGCATCAAAAGCACAGATTGCAAGTGGCTGAAAAAGGAAACAGTAAATGCACTTTAAGTTGGTGAAGCAAACAGCAATATTCCATAGCACAGGGTAAATGAAATTCTCCCTAAATAATTGTCTATTTTCTTTCTCCTTTTTCTTAATGGGTGGGAGGATAGGATATCTTATATCACTGCAGAACCAGGACAGCACGCCACATTACATCAACCCACCACCACATAATTTTGAACAAAAAAGAAAAAGGAAAAAAGGATCCTAGAAAGTTATTTACATCTTAATTGTTTACATGTTGAGTTTCAATGATGATAATTCTATAAAAACACATTAAATTATTAAAGAGAAAAGGAAGCAAAAAGCCAAAGAAAAATGATGATAAAATGGAAAGAAAAGAAAACCAAGACTGGAAAAATGACAAACTTTAAAATGAATTGCTGCTTGTACAAAGTTTCTGAAATTTAAATGCTAATTTAGATTGGTTATATCTAACAAATATGATGCACAATTAACACCTTTATACCTGCTGCCAGTACTTAACCATTTCACATGCAAGCCTCCGCTTCACCGCTAGAGTGGCTTTGGCACTATCAATTGCCATCCCAAGTTGGACATCAACAACCTTCATCAGAGGAGACAATTTCCTTAGAGAGTGGAAATAATTGACTTATTAAACCAGATGAAAACATGTGATACCCTAAGCCTCACATCATAATGAGTCAACTTTTAGCCACACTAACAGGCTAGCCCTGCATTAGTTACTAGACCAGTGATTCACAAAGATTTTAGTTGAATATAAACTGAGCCTCATGGATTTTAGTTGAATGATATCAGAGGAACCACTAGCCAAAATTCGTAACTAACAATTGTGCAGGGTTTACTGCTACGCCATAAGGCAATGAGATCCGCCTCCACATATTGAAGTCAGCCAATAGACTACATTTCTCAGCTATGTTTCCGTTTCTAAAAATAATATCAGGGATACAATGGGGGACATCAGAAAGGAATTACCGACATAATCTATTTATCATGGCTCAAGTAAACCACTACCATCAAGAAGATAATTTTGTCCTACTCTTAACTGTTTTGCCACAAATCCAATGGACTGGATGATAATATGAAAGGTAGCCTACGTAGTGCGTATCTAGATAAATTCTAGCTCACATCATATTTGAAAAGGGTGGATTCCCTCTTGTAATTAACTTAATAAGTAGTAGTTGAAGGTTGTTTACACTAGATTATTACTCTCCACTAAGAAAATAAGGAATATAGAAGGATGCACTACGACAAGCAAAACCCTGATCTTGCCTTGTAGAGAAAACTGTGCTAATAGCTACTAAAAGAAAAATTTGCTGCGCTAGCATCTATGTTAATTCCACAATCAAGAGAATATATAAGCAATCAACAACACTGAGCCCAATAACAAAGTCTTCAGAACCCAAGCACTTTCTTGCATAGCATTCATCAATTTACTGCATTTAATACAAGTCTTCCAATGATGTATTTCAATGAAAAATTAGAAATCAGAATCATGGTTGAGCAAATAGCAAAGCAATAATTTGAGTTTCTTATAGTTTTTCTTGGCATTTCCATCTCCACAGCTTAGAGGCTCAAGGTTACAGGGTAGCTCAAAATAATAAATGATTCTCAATAATCACGCCCCCTGCACAGTGGAATGGACTCCAGGAGTAGCAAATGACAAATTCAAAAAAAAAAAATTAGGAGCATACATCCATACTATTAAAGGCTTCAGTTTCAAAGGAGAACGATGTTTGTATTCATCTAACCAAAATTACCAAGAACCTAGGCAAAGTAACAACCTCTGATGTACTGTGCGTTATGCAGAGGCAATATATCCATATGATCATCATAAAACACTCAACTGTATAACCCATCTGTTAAGTACCGTAGGAGGGGCAAAATAGTCAATTAAGACAGTTAAATCTGTTATTTTGTTATTTCTGTATTTCTTTTATTGTTAGCTAAAAAGAATTAGTTAGTTAGCTGTGCAAGGTGGTGGCATTTTTGGCAGCAGGGTAACACGCCCTTTTGTCCTTAGTACAACTGTCCCTTTTTTCTTATCCTTACATAGCTGTAACATCCTTTGGGACCACATCATCATTATCAATACAATTCTGAATTCTCTCTCCCTCTCTCTCCAAATCTCTCCCCTGTCTTATTCTTCTTCTTCCTCTCTACTCTCTCTGTACTCGCTTCTTTGTTCTCTTTTATTTTGGAATATTCCTTTTTCTTAGCACTCCATTAATCTATTGTTAGGACTGGTCCTAACAACTAGTATCAGAGCTAGGTTTACACCACTGCACTATGAGTAAAACCGCTACTGATAAGAAATCTAAAGGAGGTACCAATGATGAGTCGCAGCCTTCCATGGATGACATAGCAGACCAGATCCGCCATCTCAGCTCCAAGCTGGAGGAGCAAGGTGGATTTTACCTCCATCAACTAGAGACTAAGTTTGGGTCTCCAGAGACTAAGCTACAAGAAATGTAACAAGAACAAGCCACTCTGCGAGCAGATCAACGTAAGTTCCAGCTCCATTATGAGGAGCTCAGGCTGGAGAACCAAAGATCGGTAGCCTTTCTAGCACAGCTTATTCAAGGTCTTTAATCAACTCAGCCTAATTTCCCCATTCAGCCTCAAAATATCTCTCCCACCGATCAGTCCTCACCTTCCAGCAGCACTGCTCAAGGTAAGGATTCTCAAACCATACTGCCCGAACCATCTGACATTGGGAAAGGGTTATTACCCGCTCCACTAGGTCGCAACTCTGGTGATCTTACTG
Source organism: Hura crepitans (assembly GCA_948208565.1). Lineage (NCBI taxonomy): Eukaryota > Viridiplantae > Streptophyta > Magnoliopsida > Malpighiales > Euphorbiaceae > Hura > Hura crepitans. The sequence continues at coordinate 13,000 of CANXYI010662200.1, forward strand.
AATTCAATAGACCTTGCTTCAATAAGTTACTTCCTAAATGTGAGCTACCCACTTTTGAGAAAGGAGATGCTCGTTCTTGGATTAGTAAGTGTTGCAAGTATTTCCAGATTGTTGAAGTACCGATTGATTGACAAGTTGATCTTGCCAGTCTATTTCTAACGGGTAAAGCTAAGGCATGGTCTTTTAACAATGGGAAGAATAAATTAGGTATTACTTGGGATGAGTTCTCTGAAGCTCTTAAATTAAGATTTACAGAAGGGGTTGAGCTGGAGGTAGCTAAGGAATTACAATCTTTTAAACAGACCCCCACTGTTGAGGCATATCAAGATAAGTTTGAAGTACTTTAGCTAAAAATGGAGAAGGTATTTCCCTACCACACTGAACCTTATTACATCAGTTGTTTCATTGGTGGTTTAAAGGAAGAAATTAAAAGTGCAGTACTATGTTCCAACCCTCTGATCTCTATACTCCATTACCCAAGCTAAACTCCAAGAAAAACATCTTGAAGCACTCAAAATGAAAATTCACCCTAAGCCTTTCAGTACAACCAAACCCTACAACAACTTATCCCTCTCTTCCACCCAATACAGCCCTAGAACTACTAATCCCACACCAAACATCACTAACCCAAACAACAAACCTCACCTGCCGAGTCATCCCAAACTCATGCTAGGAACCTTCACAATAACCAAAAATGAAACCCTAGAACTTGTTACAGATGTGGGGATAAATATTTTCCAAGTCATAAATGGGGAGGGAAGAAACTCTTGGCTCTACAGACTACAGAAGAAGGGGAACTAGATGAGGAAGATTGGCAAGGAGTTGAGGACCTCATCCAAGCTGATGAACCTACAGAATTGGAATAAATTTCAGTATCACTTCATGCGGTAGATGATGGCTTGAGTGATAATACAATCAAATTAAGGGTTCAGTTGCCCTCCTTTTATACGTTACAATATACCGATGCAAATTGGGGTTATTGCACATTTGTAGGGGGAAATCTAGTCACCTGGAGAAGCAAGAAGCAAATAGTTGCTCAATCAAGTGCTGATGTTATGATCTAATTAAGGCAGTATTTCGTGATTTACTTCCAGAAGCATTTTAGGTTATAATAGGATATATTTATAAAATAATTAGTGATTTATTTCTTATTTTATATTTCCTAATTATAAGGGATTTCTAGTTAGAAAGGGATTCCTATTTAATAGAGTTATAACCTCTATTTAAGGAGGCAAAATCCAATCAATAAAACAAGTCGTATATGTTATTAGTTCTAAGCGATCCAGAGCTCTCTCTAAGGAGGTCCAAGGTATCGTTCTCCCTTTGACAAGTTCGAAACACTTTCCAAAATAGGGCGCACAAGGAATCAGAACAAGGGAAAGGAAAAGTTAAACGAATTAGACTTCCCTATTCATCATCCCGTGATGCAACCCTGTTCTAGCAATTGTAACAATTTGGTATCAAAGCCACTCGCGATGGACGATGATATCTGATCCTTATTGCAAGAAGAGCGTGCAATTATGGAGGCTCGTGTGTCTGACATTGACAAATGTTTGGATACAAAATTCAACCACTTCACTTCAAGACCAATTACACCAGATCGTGATCAGCTTACAAAAATTGATAGCTAGAGAAGGCGAGTGTTATAGCTGTAATTAATATATTATATTTTAAGTAATTATCTTATTTAGGAGATATTATTTAATTAGGAGATTTTATTGGATTAAGAAGTTTTATTTTATTTAGGATTTATTTTCATGTGTTAGGATTTTTTAGTACTTATCTTCCTACTTTAACGATTCCTAATTAGAAAGGAATTCATAGTTCCCTAGTTACAAAAGAATTCCTATTTTACTAAGCTTGTAACCTCTATTTAAAGAGGCTGAATTTAATTAATAAAATAAGCAGAAAATTAAAAGTATAAGAGATCGGGTTCTCTCTCTAAAGAGTCCTAAGGTTCTTGCTCCCTTTAACGAGCTCGAAGGTTCTTGGTCCCTTTGATGAGCTTGAAGGTACAATCTCCCTTTGATGAGCTTGATTTATCGCCGTGGTGTTCCGATCCACAACGCGGGACCACAACATTTGGTATCAGAGCCTTACAACATGGGTACCACTGACAAGAATGATGAGATGAAAGCTCTGATTGAAGAAGCAACAGCAGCAGTTGTGTCTCGACTTGAATCGCGGGTGATCGCGCTGTTTCAGCAATTAACTCTGCAAACTCAAGCATTTTTCCGTGAATCCACCCATAATCAAGGAAAAGAAGTTGATGCAGGAACTTGCAA
>CANXYI010662281.1:0-14180 GCA_948208565.1 Hura crepitans
CGTATGATCTTCTTACGTACCCTTTTTTAGGAGTTCAAATGCCCTACGTGCCAGTCATACCAAAACCATTTTAGCTTCCTTTGACTATGAATACCTTCTACATATTTACTCAATTATCATTCAGTCATAACAATTTTAGAATTCTGCAGGGGTTTCAAATTGCCTGCATCTCATGTGATTCATACTGTTGGTCCCATCTATGATGCTGATAGCAATCCTGCAGCCTCCCTAAAAAGTGCATACAGGTCTATGTCATTGGATTGTTAGTGTCCTTCTTTATGAGCAATTTTACTTGTCAGTCTAAATAATATATCTCTCTATTACTCTCATATATTGCAGGAACAGCATGACAGTGGCCAAAGAAAACAATATTAAGTATGTTGCATTTCCTGCTATATCTTGTGGCGTTTATAGGTTAGTGGACTACAGTGGACTGCGAAGGCTTCATCTTTTCTCTAACTTTTGTTACAATTACGTTGTTCTACATTCTCAATAACAAAGGGCTTAAATTTTTACCAAATTGCAGGCTCTTTTTAAATGAGATTTTTTTAACCATTCCCTGATAGTGCTGAATGTATTCTATCCATCATATAGCCCTTGTAAAGATCAGATAAAGGGAAATTTGTATAACAGTTTGCATGAGATATAGCCTTCAATAAGGATACTCGCTCAAACTATTTGTTATTGGTCCAGATAAATTTTGAATTTAACTTTTTTTTTTTTTTGAATTGGTAAACCTGGACTTGATTTCGTGCAAATCACACTCTTTTCCTCTACTCATTTATTTCAGGTATCCTTATGAGGAAGCTGCTACAGTGGCTATATCCACGGTTAAAGAATTCTCAGATGGCGTACAAGAGGTGTTGTGTCATTCTCTACTTGGTTTCTTAACGTGAAGTAAATTATTTTTCTTCGAGCAGATAGATGCTCTATTATGTATGGTTTCTATGACAAAAAAGACTCCTGTGACATAACAAAGAGTATGAAGTGTCATATGGAGGTCCAGTTGTTCTCATTTAGAATTTGTGCAATGAAACAACTTAGGCAGAAAATTCATTTCCTTTTCTTATCCATAATGGAAGCAGAAAATACATGTTCTTTTCTTATCTATAATGGAAGGACTTCAGTGTTCTATAAAGTTCTTTACTTGGTATATTTTGTACAAAAAATAAATATCATGAATGCCGTAATCTCTGTTCTCCATTATGCTGGTGCTTGAGATGCCGTAGTTTATTGATATCAAGCAAAGACTTTGATTCTTGCTTCATGGCAAATCGTCATAAGTCTTGCAGAGAGGACACTACGCTTTAATAGTAGAAATATGAAAATATAAATCCATCACAATATATCCATATGAATATTAATTTGCTTTCATTCATGATTTCTATGGCAGGTGCATTTTGTTTTGTTCTCGGATGAAATTTTTGGCGCTTGGTTGAAGGTGGCAAGAGAGTTGCTTCTACCGGCTTGATTTACCATTGCTCTATCCCCTTCAGATAAGTAATGTGTGGTACCGTAATCATAGTTTTGAAATCTGAGGGAGCAGTGATTTGAAAGAATATGCTAAGAGTTTTTATGGAATGGTATTGTCATATCCTTTTGATAGTTACTCTTGTGGAGTAGATGTAATTCGTCAGCTATTTTGGGTGATGCATGTATCAACTTCAATAAGGGATCAAATATTCTAGATAAGAAGCACTTTTGGTATGCGGATGATGATGATTGAGAAACTTGTATATCTTTTTCAACAGCTGGTGTTGTTTTCTCTAGGGTAAATGCAGCAATTTTCAGACTTATGTGGTATATGATCAAATACATGTGTGGAATATATGATTAAAATGTTTTTGTTCCAAGACTCAGAAACATTTCAGCGATTAATTACTCTTTAACGGCCGGCTATGTCGTGTGTACTCAGCTGCACAGAGAAGATAATGTTTGGAGTACTTGTCCGGCAGGATAAAATTTTGATGGACAAAAGAAAGGACGTCATTGATTGTTAGCAAATCGTCTGTGAATACTAGAAGTGCGATATGAAAACGTATTTCAAATAAATAAAAAAGAAATCAAATGCATTATAAGTAGTTGAATGAACTGAAATGTTATAAAGATTGTTATCCACTCTGTAGAGAAAATGTGCAAAAGAAAGTAATTTACAAAAATAAACTGCATGGTGTTGGCTATAATTTCCCTGAAGTGGAACCCGGAGTCCGCTGCCCGACAGAAGGCAGAACCACATATTCCTTTTCCGATAACCAATACAATAATATGACTTGCATTGGCTATAATTCTAGTGACTTTCAGTCTGCCATGCAGAAGATGGAACTTGAGATGACTAGGTCTTATATTATTGTGAATGTAATGTATCAATTTTTATTTGAAAGATCACAAGACAAATATATATGCAGTGTCTCGTATAAGTCACACTGCTGCTCTCATCCATTGGTTTGACATGAACACTCCACTTGAGAAGTTCGTAGAGGTGCACTAAGTGCATATGCCATCTTGTCAGCAGTTGTTATTTGCGATCATCATACTTAATCGGCACAGCAATAGTTTTGCATTAGCTAAAGCCAACAAGATTCGGCATATTTATATCGCTTTCTCTGCAAATATGTAGTGGTGGAAACGGTAAAGTTGTTTCCAAATGGAACTACTACCTGAAAGTCCCTTCGTTGCTGTCTGCTGAATATCTACTTTTATAGATTTATGTTTATCACATTGTTTAAATACCATTCAACACAGATAACGAGTTTTATCTCATCGAAAGCTTTGGCCAAGTTATTTTGTTCTCTTTCAGGTATCCTTTAGAGGAGGCAGCTACTGTAGCTGTATCTACTGTCAAAGAATTTGCAAATCACTTTCAGGAAGAGTGTAGATAAATATAAGATGCTCTTTTATGTAGCATATGTTAGTATAATCCATTATTATATATGTTACTTGTATAACAAACCTATTAAGTCTAAATTGAATGGGTTTGAACATCATAAAACATCAAGTCCAGCATGAGATGGGGATACTCATGCAGCAGCAAAAAGAAACAACGATTTTCTTTTTCCACTTCATCCTAGGTAAAGAAGATGAAAGCTACACATGCTCAATAACCAACCAATCTCGGCAAATGAAAGCAGCTAAAAGAAATCAATGCACCAAGAACTTGAAACTCTTCACGGTTTGCAATAGCTTTTAGATCTGAATAGTAAAGCTGAATCAGATATACGCGTTTTACGCTTATGCATCTTTGTCCTTGGCTAAACCCTGAGGGATTCTACTAATAACACCCTCATCCACTATCTTGTACTGCCGCGACAATTTTCTGTGGATCATCCCACAATATCTATCCACGTGCTCTTCATATTTGCTATACAAGGCAGGAATAGTAATGGATAATATGGTTCCTGTTCCACAATATTAGTCACAAACTGGTTATTTAAGTTCTTTGTTTACTGAGCACAAACATTCTAGCTTCTCTATCAACATACAGGAGCAATAGTATACAGTCTATATGGTGAGGTTCAAGATATGCTGTAAATATTCTCATGCAAAATTTCCTACAGATATATACCTCCAACCTCAGAAACTGTGCCCCTTATAACAAATGAGTGAAGCTTAGATCAAAGAACTTTAACGAAAACAAGACCCTGCTTACCCACATAGGCCAGAGTGAAGAAAGAGAAGTAACTACCAATGGCAGATAGGAGCCATAAACAAGCTGCCACCTGCAAAATAAAAGATGCTTTTGTGTAAATTAATTAGGTCACCATATATGAAGGACAAATACTTTGGCCTTTTGGGCATAAATCCTAAAAAAACTATATCCAAATCATAAGAAGATTCTTTAGGATGGCATGGACTGGGACCCAGAATACGTAGATCAGCATGCATCTATAACAAAACTAATTGCACCAAATACTGATCCAACTACCAGGGTACCATCTAATTTTTCATTGGCTAGGATTGAAGTTTGTATCCTGATACTGACAACTAACTTGAGGTAAGGAGGCTTTGATTCTCCCAAAACTGAAAAGTGCCATGCATGGATGGTTCAACATTAAAAGATTTTTAATTACTTTCACTACATAAATAGAACAGAAATCTATATTAACTCTATGATGCATCACTAGGGTCAAAAAGCTTAATTAAACAAACTCTTTAAGTCAATCAATACTGACCTTGAAAAAGAGTCTAAAATCTTTTCCAACGGCAATGTCATGAGCCAGAAGGAGCACGTTATTGATTTTAACACGAAAAGATGCTGCAAAATTATTAACCATTTCCTCTGACAAAACTAGCTCTGGTAATGATTGTGGCTGGCTGCTCAGAAACCAAACAAAGAAAAAGAAGCAATGAGTTAGTAATATCAGAAATGATTTCAGCACTTAAAAATGAATACATGTAACAAGAATGAGGCATACCTATTTCTCATTGCAGCAACATTGGCATGCATGTATAACAATACAGTCAAAAGCAGCAAGACATCCGAACATAATGTTAAGAATGGTAATTCAGATCGCTCAAGTATAAACCATGCAACAGTTGCAACAATAATGACACCAAGAGAAACATGCCTCCGCTTCCATAAAAGCAAATCGGCAGCTGCCAGTAAATAGAGCAATAAATTAAACATCCACAAACGCATTAAAGCAAGTATATTAACATGCAAGGTAGACACAGACTGACTATATAAATTGACAACTGAACTTGTCACCAAAAAATGAACAAAAGAAAGAAGAGTCTATTGGCCCCTATATATAAAAACTTCTGAACTTGTGAAATTTGACGACTTTCAGATGCTTTCACTGACTGAGAGGCACCACGTCTCATTCTCTTAGGTGTTTATGAGGTCGAATTCAAAATTTAGGTATCAAGTTGTTGAATACACAACATAAGTTTACCTTTATGAAAATTATAGAATTCATAAATTCAGCTGTCTACGGGGTTCAGTATTAAACACAAGGAGCCAATTAAGTTTTCTTGAGGAGTTTAGATGCTACTTTAGGTGAGATAACTTAATATGGTCAAACAGACAAATACTCAGTTCATCAATGAAGCATGTTAGATATCAAAGAAGGCAATAAATAAATACAAATAAAAAGATAAAGCTGGACACTACACTGAAAGTTCATAAAACTAAAGACTCTATCGAAAACTATCATATAATTAAACATCGGTATTCAAAAGGTATTCTACAAACACATGATGTGGTTCTAGATCAAACTAGCTTCTGAGTCTAATAAAGAGACATGTGGACACAATATCCAAACACAAGAAAGTTAGTTTCTAAAATTATGCACATACAATTGGCAATAAAGTATAAAACCAACATTCATCAGTAATTTACTTGGAGTAGTCATGTGAGACAATGATAATCATAACAAAGGATAAATCTTCACAACATGATAGAAGAAATAAAATAATATAATAATTAGTCCAGACGTTGTAACTTAAGCTTTTTACTGACAGTAAAAAAGCTTTAATCTGAAATTTCAGTACTGAGAGCCGCAAGTCAAATAAGCCAGAATAGCCATTCATTCTATAAATGCCATTATAAACCTTTACTGTTCTTCAATTCAAGTAACAAACTCTTTCCATTCCTCAAACAAGATAGCATTCAACTTTTATTACTAGTTTACTAAAACAACTTCTTTCTTAACACAAAAAGCTAACAATCATACATATATTCAACAATAATAAGCCCCATCCTCCATAGAAATCACATTCCCTCTTCTAAGAAGCTGTAAGATAAAAAACAATGTTTGGTTCAAGAGAAATCACATTTCTTTTATTGAGGAGAATAGGATGGAAATAAGGAGATTAGAAAAGAAATAAAGTTATATTTCCCTTTTTATGTTTGGGTTAAAAACCAAAGAATATGAGTTAAAAAATTAAATTCCACGTATACTAGACAACCCATTCGGAGAACGCTTAATCAACAAATAGAAGCATATCTTGTAAAAGCTCCCAAATTAACTTGATTCAGACGTCAAAATTAAAAAAAAAAAAATGGTTCTAGCATTTTCCTTCTAAAATACCTTTTCCACCACCCATAAACTGATGAAGCGAGGCTTTCCCACCAAAGAATCGATATCCAGATGTTACTAAGGAAGGAGAGCTACTGGAGGAAGCTGTAGTGTCATTTCTCGCCTCTCCTCCATTGGCATCCGCTCTATCAGCAAAATCACCGGAATTCTCCATTTCAATTCTTTACTACCATAAAATCTCGATTAGATTGTAGGATCGCAAGCAAAACCAATTAAAAAAAAATCCTTAGCGATGAATAAAAAAAAAAACTCACCTTTCTTGTATAATTGTCCTGATCTGCTAGTTTTGGAAAAATGGTTTTTCTCCGTTCTTAAAATATCTTCATGTGGTCTGTTGAAGGCAGTGTGATGAAGACGACGACAAGGGGACTCAGTCAGAGAGGATGGCGATGACCTATCCTTAGACCAAGCCCAAACCCAAACCCATAGTGGCCCCTTGGACTCAAATTAATATTTAACATTTATCACCAGATATTATACTGCTTCTTATTTCTCAACTTTTATTAAAATGAATATTTTTAATCTTTTAATTTTTTTTTTATAGGAAATTTGAAGAGGTTGAAGACATTATTTTGATTAAAAAAGGCATCAAATTTATGTGACAGGTAAATGAATCAATCAAAATCTCTTAATCTTGTTTATCATTAATTTTATTTTTAAAAGTCTTATACAACTGAGAATTGAACACTTCTGATTTTAACATTTTTTTAATTATGTAATTATGTTTGCAAAGAGTAAAAGGAAATTCCTAATTCGAATCTGAATGACCATTTTATTTATTTATAATTGGTAATGTAAGTGCATACTTTGGATGATCCCTGCCTGATAATACCTATACGTTGCATGGCTTCTTGTTCATGATTTTAGCTCTCATTTATAATTATATCTAAGCTCCCATTTCTTTGGACAAAAGATTAATGCAAAATAACACTAATTTTACATGGTTTAGCAATGGCACATACATTTTTAGTAGTGTAATCAAACTTTTTCAAAATCAATCAACCCTAATCAGTAATTACAACAAATCTGCTGATCACCCAAATCCACAATAGCAACTGTCTCATGCTGGGTGGCAGCTACACCTTACGTTCTTCCTTGCAAAATATAATACGAGCAAAAAGGTTCTTTAATATTCTTACAGATTGGCAATTCATCAATGGATCCGTCCATGACAGACCCGGTCTACATGAGTGTTTCCTGATTAGCTACACAAGTGCGGGCATAAAAATGTACAAATGAAAAATCCACAACTCTAGCCTGTGGCAGGCATGGAAAGATCTTCTGTGGGATGCTTCGCACCTTGTGGTTTACTGTTTCCAGCTAAATTAACATACAATAAGGTACATATTCTGTTCTTCCTCCTAGAGATGATGTGCTTGAAATGGTAGATGTGTCAGATGGAGTAGGTACGTCATTCATCATGATTTCCTGACAATTGATAGATAAGTAAATGTTAGATTTCTGAATTGTAAAACAAATGTTCATTTTTCAGGGGAATAATGTATTACTGTATTGAAGAAATGTGGAGGATTACTGACTCACTTGAAATGAGGAAGGTTGGCTATGCATATTTGCACTTGTAGGTCTAAATATACCTCCATACATGGGGTAAGGCATTCTTTCTTCGGCGAATTGTCTCAGTTTGTTAAGCTCAGGCAGTACCACCTTGCCAAGATCTGGTCTGTCTCTTTTTCTCAATTCTGCGCATTGAAGAGCTAGTTTGGCAAAAGTCAAGGTCTGTTCAATAGGCCAGTCATGAACAGCAGGGTCAAGTACATCAACAATCATTCCATCATCGATGGCATTTTCAACACAATAAGCTAAACCCATTGGTGATTTTGCTGTTATCAACTGTAGAAGTAAGATACCCAGTGAATAGATATCAGATTTTGTTCCTAGCATTCCAGTCTGCTGATATTCTGGATCAATGTAACAGAATGTTCCTGCCGTTGATGTTAAGCGATATTGAGTTACGCTATTAGCTACTGAGGGAGGGACAAGTCTTGCCAGTCCAACATCACTAATCTTGCTCACAAAATTCCGGTCTAACAGAATATTTCCAGGTTTAAGGTCACGGTGCACCAAAGGTTCAGGCTTTGTCTGGTGAAGGAAAAGTAGGCCAGTAGCAATTTCTGCTGCAATTCTGAACCTTACTTGCCATGAAAGCGGTGGGGTGTTTCCTCGTCGGAAGAGGCGATCATCTAAGCTCCCATTAGCCATGTATTCATAGACTAAGCAACCATACTCGGGGCAAGCTCCGAGGAGGAGAACCATGTTAGGATGCCTTATGCAGGATAGAACTTCAACTTCTTGTTGAAACTGTGACTTCCCTTGAGCGGCATCAGCGCGAAGAACTTTAATTGCAACTTCTGTGTGATCAAGAAACGACTTGTAAACTGGGCCATAACCACCTTCACCAATCTTGAGACGATCCGAGAAGTCATCGGTTGCTATTTCTATCTCTTCGATGGTGTATCTTCTGTACCTGAGATCTCTTGCCATCCACGAATCCTTCTCTTCCTTTCCCACATCTAAATCCACGAGCGTTCTCATCTCTGCCCTTTTTCTTTTCTGTGACTCTAGTTCAGCTAGCTTCTGTGCTGCTTGAGCTGCTTCGATAGCTGCTTTCGTCTTGAGCTTCTCTTTCTCTATTAGCACCAATGCTGATTGCTCTGCTAATCTTGCCTCTTCAATTTGCCGTTGTTCTTCAAATTTCCATCGTTGGCACTCCATAGCCTGCAGAGGTTTTATCAGAAATTCACAAGTTCAAGCTTCAAAACAAGAAGTATATTCTTCTTAAAGAATCGGTACCTTCTGTTTTGTTGTGAGTGCCTCTTTACATGCCAAATTGTACATATCCATTGTTTGTTTAAGTTCTAATCTCAGTCTCCTCATTTCAGATTCCACATCCTCCTGTAAAGTTTTAATGACATTAATCTTATCTTTTGTAACATGTATATTGATCAAACCAACGACAAACAGCCATAATTCTGGCCAATCATTTACATCTTCCTAAAGTAGGAACTATTTTTCTTACATCGCAGTTTATTGCTAATTTGTTTCCAAGTCTAGGCAAAAGAAATTTCCTTTCCCTCTTACCATGCGTGAGTTATTTCTTGACGTTTGCCCACTGTAGGAAGTGCTACTTGAAGAACTATATTGGGAACCCATATCTATAGATGTATTTGCTGAGTAAGATGATCCAAAGCTTCTTAAATCGAACTCTGCTCCACTCAATCTCTGAGGAGTCATCATTCCAGTTTCTGAATGGTCACTAAAAGATGCCAACATGCTTGGCCTTCCGGTGCTTACATATGATATATCCGTTTCCAGAGTGTAAGGCTCGTATGGTTTGCCTCTTCTAGAGAATGGAGAGCTGTTTCGATTGTCATCAATTCAATATCATTTTTATTGGTCTATGAATGATTACATTTTGGCAAAAAATATTTTGTTAATTAATAAGTGTGGATCTGTAGATTTACCTGATCGAATTTGCATCTCCAGTGCCAGGTGACATAAGAGACCTTTCTGAAATAAATTCATGAAACTTTTAATGAGCAATTGAAAAAGGAAAAATCAAATTATATTAAGGAGAAGAAAGAAAAAGTTCGTAGTTTAAGATGCAAACCTCTGGGAGAAGGGGTAGGCCTAGGTAAATCACCAGCAACATTAGGAGGTGTGCTATGCGGTTGAGGAGGTTTTGCTGGTGGTGAAGCTGTAGCAGCTCTTACGGAAGAAACCTTTCCTTTGCCTATTACATACACGGAGCAGAAATCTGGTGCTGTTTTTGACACTGTGGTTGGAACATCGATGGTCTTGAATTTTCTGATGTAGAACCATATAAATAAGTATTTCTTGAATTTATTAATACGTCAAACTAATGAAAAATGGTTTTTACCTGACAAATAGACCTCCCCTGGACGGAGTGCCAAGTATCAGATTATCAATAACATGTGTATTCACATAATCTACTAATGCTTTGGAGATATCCACGTCCTCTACTACCACCTCATGACATTTTATCTGCATCAAAGGTTGATTGATGGTTTAGTGGAGGAGAAAGGTTGACAGCCATATTTGTTACGATTTCAAAAGAAGAAAAAGCTTACTTCCTTCCGCGTGCAATAACAGCGAAATGGAAGAAACAACTCCCTAGCTTCAGAACCATATTGTTTGTTTTGTGCTCTTGGTATGTCCTCATCGGCATCTGCTGCAACTGCAACAGTAACCATAAATTCAAACAATGGGATGTCTGGCATTATTTTAAAAAAAAAAAAAAGATAGAGGTAAGAGTGCGGAAATACATAATGGTGGTGATTTATGTTTAACATGGAGAAGCGTCACGGACTGGCCCTTGGAGAGGAATTGATCAACAGTCCATTTAAGGGCATATTGGCTACCTTTATCCCTGTCTATACCTACTACAACACTTCCTTCAACCTTTTGATGTCCACCCTTTCTTACCATTTTTTCTGAGCTTTTTCTCTGCCAGAAATAATTCAAAATTCACTAAAACACCTAGATATTAATTAAAGTTAATTATACCAGGAGAAAATTAACAAATGTTAAAGAAAACCTTTTGCTTTTCCTCTTTTTCATGGCAGCGGTAGCCCTTTAATATCTCTTTTCTTGTAACCAATCCAATAATTTCTGCTCCCTTTTCGGATCTAAATTCTATTCATTACACTTAAACAAACCCCATAATTTTCTTCTCCTTTTTCGCAGTCTATTTTTCTTTCTATATTGAGACAATGCGAGTCATAACCACACAATAATCAAATAATCATTGCCAATATTGGAATTTGTATAAACAAGTCAATAAATAAATAGATAAAGACCCAGAGCAAGCTGTTTCTGAATTCAAAAATAAAAATTTAACTGCCTCCATCAGTTTTATATTTGTAAAGTAAAAATCAATTTATTTTCTATATTAGTGTACTATATATGTATATTAGCTATGAATAATTCGATCAATAAGAATGGAACTTCTTTTTTTTAGACTTTTGCAGATTTATTTATAAATTAAATTAACCATGGATTATTTTGAATTATTATTAATTTTATTTATAAATAAATAAATAAATTTGTGGATTATTTTTTTTCAATATATTGAGCGAAATTTGAAATTGAAAATAATTTAAAGAAGCAAACCGAATGAGAGCATGGAAAATATTAGTGGGAGGTAATTTGTTTCAACCATCTTAATTTATGTATTTTTCTCGTAAATAACTTCTATAATCACTATGTCAGTTAAGTTTTAGAAAAATTAATTAGTTGAATAAGTTTATTAAATTTTACATAAATAATTGACTAGTTTAACAAAATAGTATTTCATTATGTTCTTGTAACAAACAGTTTACTGTTAAATTCTTTTATTATTTTTATTAGATTTTAGAAATGATAATCAAATTAATAAGAAATTATCATAAAAATTAAAATAAATAAAAAAATGTGCTCGGCCTTTGAAAGACAATGTTTAACCACACCAAGAAAATGGGTTTGGAACTTTGGAGCGAAGGCCCATGATTGTTGGAAAACCGCCGTCAGCCCGTCACAACTCGGCGGCAGCGGGGTTGATGCGCATGCGGATTCGGGCCACCGCTTTTTATTATATTTATTTCAATCCCCAAACTCAACGCCCTGCACTCCATTGTCTCGGCTTTTTCTTCAGTACAGCTAGAATCCTCTACCTGAAGCCATGGCTCTTCGTTCTCTCGTCTCCAAAAGGACCTTAGGCTCTGCCTACAAAGCCACCACTTCTCTGGGTCAATTTCGTGGATTGCAGACCTTCACTCTCCCCGATCTTTCCTACGATTATGGTGCTCTTGAACCCGCGATTAGCGGTGAGATAATGCAATTGCATCACCAGAAGCATCACCAGACTTACATCGCTAACTATAATAAAGCTCTCGAGCAACTTCATGATGCCATGGAAAAGGGCGACTCTTCCACTGTCGTCAAGTTGCAGAGCGCCATCAAGTTCAACGGTGGAGGTTTGTTCTCTCTTTTTTGCCCGTTAGTGAAAATTTGGGTGCTTGATGTGAAATGATTTGATATTTCGAAGCTTATTGCGTCGTGGGTTTGGGGAAAGCCATTTTTTTCTTTCAATCTGAGGTTTATTGAGAATTATTTATGAGAAGTGTATTGTCTGAGTTAAAGTTATAAGATGAACATTGACAACGTCCTAGGCTTGTTAAGATTTTATCTTAGGTTTTTTTTATGGGTTTGAGGATTGTGGTGGAGAAAATTGTCTGCTTCTTGATAAGGAATTGACTTGGATGTATTTAGTTCTGTTGCTTATGATTGGAATTGAATTGATGAAGAATGAATTTGTACTTTCTGGATGTAGTCCTATTCAGATGTTATAATCTAAATAAAATTGAGCGGTTGTGGTTAGTTAGCTACAAGATGATTTTCTTCACACTTGTTGGCTTTAGCATCATTCTTACAATGAAGACTAACCCGACACTAAGAATAACCTTCTCAAAAAACAGCAGTTTGGGAAGAAATATAGTAATGGATGGCTACTATGCTGCCTTCTACTCTGGAATGGCTAATGAACTTCTCTTCGTTTCCTTGTACGAGAAAAAAAATGTGATGGGAACACGTGATATCATTTGAAAGTATTCTTGCGTCGAAATATATATATGTAAAGTGGTTTACTTTGGTGAATCTGCCCTTTGTCTTCATCTTGCTGTGTGTTTACTTTCCCCAGCCTATTCTAGTATTCAGAGTCCGAAAATGAGAACAAACTAAAAACGAGTGCAAAGAAGCCTTCTTTTTTTTTTTTTTTTGACAATATTGTTAAAGTTGCTTCATTACTTCTTACTACGATTTATTTATTCTGCAGGTCATATCAACCACTCCATATTCTGGAAGAACCTTGCTCCTATCCGTGTAAGTTTATTCTCTAGTCATATTTAACTTTCTTTTCTAAATGTGTGCCTAATACTATATACATGCCAGGAAGGAGGTGGTGAGCCCCCACACAGTTCCCTTGGTTGGGCCATTGACACACATTTTGGTTCTTTGGAGAAGTTAATACAAAAAATGAACACGGAAGGTGCTGCTGTCCAAGGATCTGGATGGGTGGTAAGTTATTTGGTTTATCGAGGTTTGAACAATAATTTTCTATTTCAATTATATAACATATGGACTGGTTGCAGCATAGCATTTGTACTCATTTTGCCTTGGGCTCTCTGCTTTTTGATCTTGGCAGTGGCTTGGTGTGGACAAAGAATCAAAGAAGCTGGTGGTTGAGAGCACTGCAAATCAGGTAAATTTACAATTACTCTCGTTGTGTCAACTCTTGATAGTAACAAGTTCTCTTGAACAGCTGTATTTTCTTTTTTAACTTTATCAATTGATAATGCATCACAACTGCTTAAATCCTTTGTAAGGACAGAGGATATCAACCATTTGAACTATTCACCACATATGGATTTCATATTTATTAGAAAATAGCCAGGTATATTGGTTCCTGGTTTTGGTCGTTGTCCCACTATATATGAGCCTGAATCTCATATTTACTGATTCTGATACGTTGAGTCCTAAAATTATCACGATTCAATGCTCGGAAACAGCTTTATATGGCTGTTGGATTCACTTGTCCATGCATCTTGTTTGCTTTTTACATAGAACATCCTTGAATCTTTCTAGCCCGTGGGAATTTATATTGTTCAGTATGGTATTTGACATAATGTGCTTGTGATTCTTGTAACAGGATCCCTTGGTTACAAAAGGACCAACTTTAGTTCCTTTGCTTGGTGTTGATGTTTGGGAGCACGCTTACTACTTACAGGTAATCTTTTGTCTTTTAATATTTTGCATTTCACTTCCTTTTTCTGTCTGGGGAAGATGATATAAAATGGTAACATATAATTTAAACTTTTAAACATGGTGATGACTTTCAACGATAAGCACCCTCAGAATTTAGACAATTGTTTTGTTAGTATAAAGAAACAAACTTTGTTAATAAATTTTCTTTATTGTGCAAGTCTAGAAACAGAAAAGCAATGTAGTAAAATAGACTGAAATGTCTCATCCGCTTTAGGCTTCATTGTTACTAAAGAGTTGCTTGCGACTGGTAAAATGAGCTGTTAGGAATCATTTCATAGCACTTGTCACTTGACAATTAAACTA